>JASANC010002567.1:0-19718 GCA_030248135.1 Theristus sp. LFF4_11 | reverse complement strand
AAACAGCGGTTCTCATCAAAATGATGGCAAGTTGAAAAATAGTATCTGTGGCTCTGAATGATGCTGAAACAGCATTAACCAAATCACATAGTAATAAGTGATACGGTGACTAAATCAAGTTACGATTGAATCGACAGCAATAAACTCAGCAAAATCACATACTTGACAAAAAACACTGTTTTAAAAAAACTGAAATGCTATGATTTTCAAAAAGTAGAAGCATCGACGGATACGATGTTCTTTAAAAATGAACGTTCATTTCTATGGTAAATCAACAACAGTCGGTTGAAGCAGCTCAAAATCAAAATGCAATGAATTTTTAGTCCGGATCGTGGGCATAGGTCAAAAAGCGAAAATCCACTCAAAAATAATAATTGTAGTTATCAGCTAACCGTGCCGTAGGCACGGGTCAATTTGCTAGTACAATTACAATTGTTCGTTCGATCCAGTGTGTTCGTTGACTAATCGTTTCTTTGTCTTGTTGTTCTCCTTGCACTGCATTTCCAAAACTCGATCTCAATTCAAAACATAAGGATCGAAAAAAATTTTTGAACGCCGAGGAAAACGCTAGATTTTTACATCAGAAGCGTCAGCGTCACTTTACGCTAATTCCGCCGGACGTACTGACCACTTCTATCTCGGTGCCGCGTGGACGACCTGCAGATGTCGATGCTAAGTTTGTTTTCACATCGTAATTTGGCCATTATGGGACGCTGATAAGCTCCATCGAGCTTATTGGACTAGTCAGTGAGCTAACTTCAAAAGCGGCCAATCAGCTGCCATTGATCTATGATCTGCTGTTCGAGTTCAGCTGCCTGTAGTGACATCACTACAAATCCGCCGGTTTAAGGACAACGAACGAATTTTTAACTTCCTGATTGGTTTGACACAAATTTGGCTTTCCAAATTTAAACAACTTTATGCAAGACAGCCTCTTCCGCACCGCAACGTTCTGTTCCCGTCCTGCACGCCCCTTGTCCCGCACTGTCCAATCCCGCCACAACCGAAAAACCTGTTTCGAGCTGCAACGTTCGGTCCCCGTCCCGCAACCGAAAAACCTGTTCCCCAGTCAGTTTCTCGCAATACCAAAAGGACCTCTCCCCAAAAACAACACTGCAAAAAGCCAGAAATTCCAGAAAGCATAAAAACTTGTCTTGCTCACCTGATTTCAAGGATTTGTCAAACATTCTCAGTTGGCTTCAAGCAACTCACCATGTTGATTTTTTGTATTAATAAATTGGTAAAGTGTCATTTAGTAAGTCCGATAAGAGTCATACGACACATGATCGAAAAAATGAGTGTAAAATTGGCAGGATCCGAAAATGCAATCACTGCTCAATCAAACACCCATCATTTCAAATCAAGTTAAATGTTAGCCATTTCAACTGAATGTGCCAGTCAGTGCCAGTCCATTCGATCCATGCATCCAATCGATCAACAGTTGAAAATAAAAATTATCAATCCAAGTGATCGCCATCGCCATCCAGTGAACATCGTGGTTTGGCTTTGTATTCTAGCATTCATTTCAAATTCAATCAGATTAAGCTTCCTCCAGTTATCCATCTATTATTTTTATTTACTTCGACTGGAAAGCAGTAAGAAGAAGATGACGATGAAGAAGAAGAATAACCAGGCCGGGCCGGAGGGGCGCCCATTGTTTTCAAGCGACGAACGAAAAAACACAAACAAACCAAAAAAGACAAAATCTTTTGCTTTGCCGCTTGCTGGCTTTCATTTCATTCATTTCATTTGGATTGGATTGCGTTAATCTTCTTTTTCTGAGAGACACTGACACACTCGACGTCGTCGTTGTAGAACGCCAATGAAAACGTCTTCGTCCAAACTCCGAATCCCCCGAAAAGAAACCAGCAACCGACAACGTAACGTAACGGAAGACAAAATAAAAAAAAACAGTGGCAGTGGTTCGTTAACCGACGTTCACCACGGTGCGAGACATTTACCCAGTTTAAAGTTGTAGGGCAACCTATTCAGCTTATATTATGGACTTTATAGACAAAAAATCATGATTTTCGAAAAAAATTTTAGGGTGTGCAGAAAATTTTGGGGGGGGGGGGTGTCCGCCAGACAAAATTTCATGGGGGGGTGGGGGGGGGTGTCGGCCAAATTTTCGAGGGGGGGGTACGATGGGGGGGGTGCCCGGTTTTAGGGGGGGGGGTGGCACGGTGCCCCCCCACTAGAGATGTCAAGAAAAAAAAAATTTTCTATTTTTTTTTTAAATTTTTTATAAAAAAAATTTTTTTTTTTTAAAAATGAAAGTTGTTCAGAATTTTTCAGGGAGTCCGAATATCACCATCTGAGGAGCCACCGACTTACCATATGACCCCCACTCATATGGGAGGAGGGTGAAAATTTCAGACTTGGTTTCGGCGACCCCATTTTCCCACCGACGACATCACGTCTCGTGTTTTGCCTCTCAATTCACCTCAAATAACATGGAAACAAGTTCCACAACCAACCGGTGTGATCATGCTGACGACACGAGGCGAAACAGCAACGAGCAACCAACGAAGTTACGCTTGCAGTGGCAGACAGTGCAATTTCCACCTTTCGAGATCCTGAAAAACGATGCGTAAATGTGAGTTCTCTGCTTCTATCTCACCTTAGCGACATCGGAATTTGTTGAACTAGCCTTTGCGACGCTCAAGTACTTCAATGCGCGAGTCGATCATCACTCACCAAGGCTGAAAACAGTCGATAAATCAATCCAGAATACCACTGCAGCGTTGAAGACTAAGTGACAAGGTAAAGTCAAAGAAAATTTTTGTTGAACTTTCGAAAAATTATGCCAAAAACGGCATTTTCAGGGCACATTAAAGAAAAAATTTCAAAAATTTTTAATAAAAAAAATAAAAAAAATGTTCATTTTTTTTACTTTTTTAAAAAAAAAATAAAAAAAAATTTTTTTTTTGAAGCTTACATCTCTACCCCCCACCCCCCCCCCCACCCGACGGTCTCGGGTGCTCTGGGGGGGGTGTGTACCCCCCCCCCCCCCCCCACCCCCCGCCCACGGTACTGCTCGGTCGATCCGGTACCAATTGAAATTTTCAGCTGTTTTAGCATTCAATTCAATTTGTTTCTGATTTGTTTTCCATTTTTCTTCGTTTCTCTCATTTTATCTGATGTCTGAAACATTTTACCGCAGGTTTTTTCGCGGGAAATATGAAAATAAAAACAACAGACATTTTTCCTCAACTCCAAAAGAGAACCGAATCAGTCTTCATATTTTTATTTTGTTCTCCTTTTCTTGCTGAGCTGGTAATTTTGCAACCTTTCACCGTCTTGGAGCTTTATTCTTCTGGAAAATAGTTCAGAAAATAAAAAAAACATATGGTACACTTGTTTTGCTTTTTTCAGAATCAGATTACGATTACCAAAACCAACAAAGTGTCGCAAGTCGTCGTCGTCTCATCGTATCATCAACAATCGTGTTCGGTTTCATGTCTTTCCATGCTGCATAAATGTTTCGCAATCACCGAAACCAAAGAAAAATCGAAAACACAACGAATTGAACGCTAAAAACCCGTAAAACAGCTGAAAATTTCAATTGGTACCGGATCGACCGAGTACCGGATCGACCGGTACCGGATCGACCGCCCTAGAAAATTGCCAGGTACCGGATCGACCGGTACCGGATCGACCGGTACCGGATCGACCGTACCGGATCGACCGGTACCGGATCGACCTACAGCCTCCAGGGGTCGAGATGGGGGGGGGGGGGGGGGGGTACCCCCCCCCAACCAAGTCGACACCCCCCCCCCCCCCCGGGCACCCCCCCCCCCCCCAAATTTTGGTCAACATACCCCCCCCCCCGAATTGGGGGGGGGGGGCCAGACCCCCCCCCCTCCCAGATTTCGACCTTCCAAACCCCCCCCAACCAAATCCTGACCGTCTGACCACCCCCCCCCTTTGATTTTGACTTTCGATGGAGACATTTTCTCTTGTATATCTCTATATTTCTCTCATTTGTAGGTATCTCTATATTATATGCATGTTTGTATCTCAATATATATTGTATGTTTTTTTGTATACGTACCACTTTGTTATACATTTACCACTTTGTACGTCAATTTTTTCAATACTGTACTTCAATATCAAGTCTCACCCGTCACCCGTGCAGCGTGTCTCGTTCGTGTAGCTTTCAGATGTCCCGACCCGAACGAAAATCAAAGCAAAATGTATGACTGGAGACTAGAGAGAGGCCTTGACTGGATGCTGTGGTTTCTAGCACTTTTATTCAACAACTTTTGGTCCGACCCCCCCCCCTAGAATTTTCGGTCTCACACGGGAGCCCCCCCCCAACCAAGTCGACCCCCCCCCCACCCGGGACGACCCCCCCCCCCAAATTTGGGCGGACCCCCCCTCGGATTCGCCAAAAATCGGGCTCGACCCCTGGTTGGTTCTTGAAAATGGGCGCGTGTCGTGTGCAAGAAGCGTGCGATTGGTTATACGCTCATATAACTAAAATAATGATCATGATATTTTAGTCAACCACCAACCCATGAATAGCGATGCCCAGTGTTGATGTGTTTACTGTGATTGGTATGTGTATTTCCTGTATAACCATTCCATTGGTGTTTTGTTGAGGACTTTTGTAACAGTAAGCAGGATTCTCAGCTTCTCCAGATTCCTTGGTTCATAAATCAAAGTTTCAACGTTTATTTCAACATGCAGCACCACCAGCAAAAACAGTGTGAGTAACATACAGTCTATCTCGCTAATACATGCAACTAGCTGATTGGTTAGCCATGAGTAATTTTCAGCGCTGATTGGTTGGTCCTTACGTCATGTTGCATATATTTTCCAGATGGACTGTTGTAATGACAAAATTAGGCGCGTTTAACAAAACCTCGGAGGCAACACGGAACACGGAGGCTGCACGCTTAACAAAACCACGGAGGCAACACGGAGGCTGCGTGCAGCTAAAGTGACCCATATTTTATTTGCACACAACACGCTGCGCACCTTTAACAAAACCACGGAACACGGAGGCACGCGGATTTGGGGAGATTTGAGGACAGGACAAATCCGTCCCCCTCCAAAAAAAATTTATGTTTTTGTTAAATAAATGAAACAAACAAATTATTTCGTGAAGCTTCAAAAGTCACGGAATGGGAATGGGAGAATGTGGAATCCGAATCCAATAAGACAAAACTCAGCCCATTTGCACCAATTCACGCAGGCGTATGTTCAATTGCGGCTCTCTAATTGCGTCCTGAAGAGTTACAGCCCGCTCATTGCGGCCTGTTCGATTGCGGCCCGGAGAATTCGGGATCGGACAATTCCGGCCTGGCGAATGTTTCTCGAGCAATAGTAAACCACCTGTACCGTTTTTCGTGATCTTCGATGAATCCAAAATCAAACAAATCACGGCAAAACAGTTTTTTTCAAAAACTCACGTTTCCGAAGAGCCTTTATGTAAAAGGCTTGGCTTAGGAGACCTACAACGACTTTGCTTAGTTTTGAGATTAGATTTGGCTGAAGTTTATTTTCTTTTTTGCAATCATTTTAAAATCTGCGATTGCGTTGGTTGATTGTGGAATGCGAAAGAAAATCAATCCTCCCAACTCCCAGC
The DNA here is from genome assembly GCA_030248135.1 of Theristus sp. LFF4_11. Lineage (NCBI taxonomy): Eukaryota > Metazoa > Nematoda > Chromadorea > Monhysterida > Xyalidae > Theristus > Theristus sp. LFF4_11. Next base: position 14,125 of record JASANC010002567.1, on the reverse strand, counting down.
AGTTTATCGGTCGTTCTGGGAAAAATTTGCCGAGCCGGAATCGTAATCGTATTCAGGTGGGAATCGTCCGGGCCAAAAATATTCGGGCCGGAATCGAACGGGGCGCAACTCTTCGGGCCAGAGGCTACAATGTTACCAAGAAAAACGGGCATAGAAGAAGAAGCCAGTAAAGAGCGTGAAGTTAACTTTAATTAACGCCCTATATATTTTGTGACTTACAATCGTCATTTTTGTTTTTTTTAAAGAAAATTATTTTTTTAAATTTCAAAAATAAAAGTTGTGCTAAATCAATCAGGGAGTCCGAAGAACCACATATGATATGCAAGCGCCTCCCGAATGACTCCCGTATGGCGGAACTTTGCAGATTTTGTTTTGTTGACCTCATTTACCCTTTTTCCAAACCGTTACCATACCTCTTCTTGTGTTTTGACTTCCAAAACGTTACTAATTGTCCCCAGCCCAAGTGAAAATACACATACCGGCTTGAAATTCGATCAATTCTGATGATGTGTCGCGACGGCAGTACACGAAACAGCAACCAGACACGCTTGCAAACGGAGCAGCTCAGACGCTCAAATTTAGATTGCTAGGCGAATCGTCACCTTATCTGCATCGGAAATGGTAAGCCAACCTTTGGGACGCTTAAAAACTTCATCGCAGATGTTGTTGAAGCCTGAAATCAGTCGGTAAAACGGTTCAAAATGGACTGCTGACGGTTTTACGAGGTAATATCAAAGAAAATTTTTGTTAAACTTTCGAAAAATTGTGCCAAAATTGAGGTTTTCAGAGCATATTAGAGAAACAATTTTCGAATTAAAAAAATCGGCATTTTTGTTTTTTTAATCACGTTAAAAAAAAATTTAATCCTCGTAAAACCTTTAGCAGTCGATTTTGGACCGTTTTACCGACTGATTTCAGGCTTATACAACATCTGCGATGAAGTTTTTGAGCGTCCCAAAGGTTGGCTTACCATTTCCGATGCAGATAAGCTGACGATTCGCCTCGCAATCTAAATTTGAGCGTCCAAGCGGCTCCGTTTGCAATCGTTACGTTGTCTGGTTGCCGTTTCGTGTCCTGCCGTCGCGACACATCATCAGATTTGATCGAATTTCAAGCCGGTATGTGTATTTTCACTTGGGCTGGGGACAATAAGTGACGTTTTGGGGGTCAAAACACTAGAAGAGGCATGGTAACGGTTTGGAAAAGGGGTAATTGAGGTCAGCAAAACAAAATCTCCAAAGTTCCGCCTCAGTACCGTGGGCGAGGGGGGGGGGGGTGGGGGTGGTACACACACCCCCCAGAGCACCAGAGACCGTCGGGTGGGGGGTAGAGATGTAAGGGTCAAAAAAAAATTTTTTTTTAATTTTTTTTTAAAAAAAGTAAAAAAAGAGCATTTTTTTTTATTAAAAATTTTTGAAATTTTTTCTTTAATGTGCCCTGAAAATGCCGTTTTTGGCATAATTTTTCGAAAGTTCAACAAAAATTTTCTTTGACTTTACCTTGTCACTTAGTCTTCAACGCTGCAGGTGGTATTCTGGATTGATTTATCGACTGTTTTTAGCCTTGGTGAGTGATGATCGACTCGCGCATTGAAGTACTTGAGCGTCGCAAAGGCTAGTTCAACAAATTCCGATGCCGCTAAGGTGAGATAGAAGCAGAGAACTCACATTTACGCATCGTTTTTCAGGATCTCGAAAGGTCGAAATTGCACTGTCTGCCACTGCAAGCGTAACTTCGTTGGTTGCTCGTTGCTGTTTCGCCTCGTGTCGTCAGCATGATCACACCGGTTTGTTGTTGAACTTGTTTCCGTGTTATTTGAGGTGAATTGAGAGGCAAAACACGAGACGTGAATGTGATGTCGTCGGTGGGAAAATGGGGTCGCCGAAACCAAGTCTGAAATTTTCACCCTCCTCCCATATGAGTGGGGGTCATATGGTAAGTCGGTGGCTCCTCAGATGGTGATATTCGGACTCCCTGAAAAATTCTGAACAACTTTCATTAAAAAAAAATTAAAATTTTTTTTTTTAAGAAAAAAAATAGAAATTTTTTTTTTCTTGACATCTCTAGTGGGGGGGGGGTGGGGGGCACCGTGCCACCCCCCCCTAAAACCGGGCACCCCCCCCATCGGACCCCCCCTCGAAAATTTGGCCGACACCCCCCCACACCCCCCATGAAATTTTGTCTGGCGGAGACCCCCCAAAATTTTCCGTACACCCTGAAATTTTTTTCGAAAATCATGATTTTTTTGTCTATAAAATCTATAATATAAGCTGAATATATGATAACTTGACCATCTTCATTGTAATTTCAACGATTTTGCAGCAAAATTTAGCGTTTTTCCTTCAAAATTTAAGCGAAAAATTATCATGGGGGGGTAGGGGGTAGGGTTAGGGGAAAAAAAATCCGGATTTTTTTTAAATTAAAAAAATTTTTTTTTTAAAAAAAAAAAATTTTTTTTTACAAGTTAGGTTTGTTCGAAGCGTCTCGTCGAGCTGAGTTCATCTAGACTATTTTCAGAACGATCCGGAAAACTATAAGAGCGAAAATCGTGTTTTATTGAAATTATGTCCATTTCATAGAGGGAAAGTTGCATTTTCAACAGTAAAACAGGACAATTTTCGACGTGTACTTGAATATTGAACCGTTCTTAGTTGTTCCTCTTTAGAAAATTACCAAAATTTGACTGTGTTCAAAAATTCCTGTTTGCTGTAGCTAAGTCGGCAACCCCTGTCGACCCGGTCGCCCCCCCCCCAAGACACTTACTTTCAGGTTCAACCAGCTATGCTATCTGCCACATGGCGAGAGCCCACTCTTCAAATCATCGTATCGAAAACACGTACCATGATTTCGCGATCACGTTGCGGGCAACTGACAGACGCAAGTTTAACACGTTAGTTTAGCTCAGCACGCAAGTTTTAACATGTGGCCATGTTATCGGGTATCTGAAAAACGGTCGTGTGATGTGGTATTAACCAACATCTCCGCTCCAATTGTTTAACAATATATCGCACAACTCCATTGTAGACCTATAACATACGCCAATCAACAAAATATCATGTTCATCTCATGGCCTACCGACTGAAAAAACATGTTCTAAGTTGCAAGAAAACGATTTCTGAAACGATATTTCAATTCAGTTAAGTCATTTCAACGCTAAAAATTGACTCTAGAAGTCATCCAAATCGAAAAACATGGAGTACGTCGGTCAAAATGACCAAATAATGACATGTACCTAAGCACACAAAGAAGTTGGGAAGAAAATTTGGTTTGAACTTTCAAAAAATTATGCCATAAATCGAATTTTCAGAGCAAAGTAGAAGAAAAATTTTTCAAATTTTTTTTTAAGTTTAAAAAAAAATCCAATTTTTTTTTTTAAACGAAAAAAAAATAAAAAAAAAATTTTTTTTCAAAGCCCCTAACCCTAGTAGGGGGGGGGGGTGGACCTAGGGTTGTTAAAAAAAAACAAAAATCGTCATTTTTGTTTTTTTTTAAATTAAAAAAAAATTCAAAAATCAAAGTTGTGCTAAATCAATCAGGGAGTCCGAAGAACCACATATGATATGCAAGCGCCCCCGAATGACTCCCGTATGGCGGAACTTTGCAGATTTTGTTTTGGTGACCTCAATTACCCCTTTTCCAAACCGTCACCATGCCTCTTCTTGTGTTTTGACCTCCAAAACGTCACTAATTGTCCCCAGCTAAGCTAATGCTAAAGTGAAGACAAACATACCGCCTTGAAATTCGATCAATTCTTCTGATGGTGTCGCGACGACACGACACGAAGCAGCAACCAGACAACGTAGCGCTTGCAAACGGAGCAGCGAGCACAATCGGACGCTCTGCGAGGCGAATCGTCACCTTATCTGCATCGGAAATGGTAGGCTAAGCTTTGGGACGCTCAAAAACTTCATCGCAGATGTTGTCGAAGCCTAAAATCAGTCGGTAAAACGGCCCAAAATCGACTGCTAAAGGTTTTACGAGGTATAATCAAAGAAAATTTTTGTTGAACTTTCGAAAAATTGTGCCAAAATTGAGGTTTTCAGAGCATATTAGAGGAAAATTTTTCGAATTTTTTTTTTAAATCGGCATTTTTGTTTGTTTTTAATTACTTTAAAAAAATTCATTTTTGTTTAACAACCCTAGGTGGACCCCCCCACAGAAAATTTTGAAAAAATGCACCCCCCATGGGACCCCCATGGGGAGGGGGTCCCACGTTACCATAGTTTGGACCCCCCCTCACTTTTTGGTCGGCACCCCCCCACGGCACCATACCCCCCCCCTTCGAAAATTGTTTTGGGCCCACGGTACGGTACTGTCCGCCATACGGGAGTCATTCCGGAGGCGCTTGCATATCATATGTGGTTCTTCGAACTCCCTGATTGATTTAGCACAACTTTGATTTTTGAATTTTTTTTTAAAATTTTTCTTGAAAAAAAACAGAAATGACGATTTTTGTTTTTTTTAACAACCCTAGCCCCGCCCCGCCCCTACCAAGAACCAATACCATCCTCAAGAAGGCAGCCAACATGAGCGACAGCGATCGAGCCCCGTTATTGGCGTCGGCGGCGAAACCGGAAACCAACGAAAAGGAAAACCGCGCCCCGCTTCCGTCGTCAGCCGCCAGTAACGTCGCAAATGACACGAAACCACCAAGTTCCGGATCTAATTGTTATGGCGCTGTTCGTTCGGCGGATCTCGATCGAGAAGCGTCGCCATTTTCAGTCGTCTCCGATTCGGCAGCGCAGAGGAAACTGAGTGCACAAAAGAAAATGTCAGCAGAAAACGACGACGGCATTCTCGGCGAAAAGGGAAACCGTCGCAAGCTCTCGCGGAACAAATCGCTTCCGCCGCCGGATCGCAAACGGAGGACAAGGTTAAGAAATGCAACATAAATCGTGTGTCGTGTCGAGAGGTTTGTTTCCCCCTCAGCTTCAAGCTTTGTTCAACGCATCTTCTACCTTTTTGATTTGGCTTGGCATGAGCGCATGACCCGAAAGTTTAATGACTGAAAACTAACTGAATAACGTTAAAAAGTTTTTGTTTCGGCAGTTTTGTTGTGTTATATTGAATGCTTATTGGTGGAGAAGTCAGAGGTGCGCATGGGAGCCTTTCTGCGGCCGGTTCCTGGTAAAGTAGCAAATTGCCGAAAAAGGGGTATGCCCGTAACATGATTTGAACATTTTACATGATCGATGTTTTATGATTTTAATTTTTTTTTAATTAATTTTAATTTTTAATTTCATGAGATTTGTTGTGTCACTGTCATGCAACATAATACAAGCAAACGACACATGCTACATGCAGTATCAAATTTTATCGGGTTTGGAGTTGTTATTTTTATACATCGCTAATTTTTTCACATGTTGTTTTTCCCCCTTTTTATTATTTTCTTCAATCTTATTTTTTTACACCCAACGCAACCCAACCAATCCTTCATCCGCATATCCCCTTACAAGCGTTCGTTCCTCCAGTTTATCTGAGCGTAACGTTTTCCCAGTTTTCATTGCACTGAACTCTTTCGCAACCACAACCATTCCACCGAGTTTCATTTGTTCAGCAGCACATCGTCGCGTAAACCGTCGATCATACGACCGCGCAAGGGCAGCTATCTGCCGGGGCCGTACGCGACGCCAACGATGTCAGCGTTGGATGCGATGCAGGACGAAAGTGAGACGCAGCAACAGCATGACCACCAGCACCGTGTCAGCCATGTGCTCCACCATAAGGCGACCTTCGAAGAGGCCAGTGACGAGTCGATCAGTGGAGGTTCGCTTGGCATATATAAACTCATTCTTACAGTTTTATCGAAGTTCCTGCGGTTTGCGAATAAAATGAAATGGTCATTGTTCTTAGAATTTGTTGTTTGTGTTTTACTGTTTCTTAGAAAAAACTCATGCAGTGCAAGCATTGAAATTCAACAAAGCCGGTCGAATCGCTGCAAAAATATGCTCAATGAGTCAATCATCGATCCATGGACATCTTATTTTAGCAGAGCAAACAAGAAATAACAGTTCACTCCCCACTTGAAAGAACCCATGGATACAACACAACAGAGAAGTCTGAATAGCGCCAAATCAAATACCATTTCATGTTTTTTCATTTTCTTATAGCCTCTGCCGAACGTTCGTCTGTTCACGAGAAGGAAGAGGACGACGACGACGATGTGAACGAACTCGAAGCGCTGCCACCGTTGACGAACAGACAAAAGATCACCGTGGTCGTGTTGGCGTTTGCGTGCTTCTCCAGCACCGTCGCGTTTTCGTGCATCGCCCCATTTTTTCCCGGCGAGGTTCGCTGTGAATTTTCTTGAGTCTCCGTTCCGAAACTGCGTTTGGGTGATTTGGAGTGGCTTAGCCGCTGAGCTGAATCGTGTGATTTTCAGGAGGGATGTTTCCTTTCATACATCCTCTGAATTTTTTCCGTTTTTCTGTCAAACTTGGAGTTTTAGAACGAGGCTCCGTTTGCTTGTGGTTGTTGTTCAAAGTCAAAAGTTTGAAATTGAATTGAAATTTCTGTTCAGTGAACAAAGTCACACGTGATCATTTCTCTTTGCAGGCGTCGTTGAAAGGCCTCGGTCAAACCGAAATCGGATTTATCTTCAGCAGTTTCGAGCTCGTCATGTTCGCAGTGTCGCCGTTCATGGGTCGTTATGTGAGCGGTGTTTCAAAAGCGTTTGAATTCTTTGTTTGATCAACCGGATTATGTAAAAGTCTGGTTAATGTCAACCTTTTTTGCTCGAACAAATGTGAAAATACGTTGGATGTGTTTTTTGCGGAAATAACAAAAGAGTGATGTTTTATTTATTATCAGATCGCTTACATTGGATCGAAGTTCATGTTTGTCGCCGGGCTTGTGATAACGGGAACAACAGCGATACTGTTTGGGTAAGTCGTAAAGTTGGCAACTTCGCATTTATCTTTGCTTCAGAATACCGCTGCTACCACGGCCACACGAGCTGGCAAGAGCTGAAAAATTTCAACCGTGTGCATTTTGCAATCCTATTTTCTTTTCACCAATTTACAGTTTCCTCAACTGGAGTCCCCCGGGTGTCACATTCATGGTGCTCTGCTTTGCGTTGCGCATCACGGAGGCAATCGGCACGTCCATGTTCATGACTGCGTCGTTTGCGATCACTGCGCACGAGTTCCCCGGGCGAGTCGCCACCACGATCGTGCGTTCTTTTCCTCTGCAGCTTTTTGCATTTCATTTTTATTGACTGGACACTAGTTTTTTTTGTGGAAACACTGTCAGTGTTTTTTCTCATGTTTGTTCTCATGTCTAAACGCCCGTTGGTCGTAGCGATCCGTATTTTTTCGGTTAATTTTTGTGAACGTTCGTACCAGATCAAACCCGGTGAGATTGTGTGACTTGTGGGGCACCGTGGTGCTGCTGTCACATAGCGGTGCGATCGCCGAAACTCGATTTGCGGCATCTGCTGCACCACCACGGTTACCCGCAACCGTCGCACCGATTTGATTTACATCCCGCTTTTCTGATGTTGAGTATCGGAATCGAATCAAGCTACAAAAAAAACTTGCAGGGTATACTTGAAACATTCAACGGCATGGGCTTCGCGGCTGGCCCGCCGATCGGCGGTGCTTTGTATGAGGTTGGCTATGGAAAAATAACTGATTTCAATTTATATATTCAAACTTCTAACATTTTGTGTGTTTGTTTTTCCTTTCGGTCGTTTGTTCTTCAGTTAGCTTGATTTTTTTCAGCTTGGTGGTTATAATGTTCCTTTTACGGTGTTGGGTGTGTTATTGTTAATTGCGGCCACAACTTCATTCTCGATTTTACCAAACTATGACGGTTTGTTCACTGTGATTTCTGTTCGTTTTTTTTTTAATTTTTGTTTTTAGCTTACCTTTCTCTTGCTTTTCTAGATCGGTAATGCGCTTTGTTGTTGTTGTGCAAATAACTGGCTGCTTTGCATTTGAATCGGGTGTCTCACGTTTATCAACCAATGTCCCATCTGGCTGCCATGCAGCTCTCTGGAACCGCAACAATGAGCTGATATCAGTAGCATGACATCGTTCGCCAGCCACCTAACAACAACCAGTGTCTAAGTGTCTAATTCAAATGCAGCCAATCAGCTAACAGTGCAGCAAAGTGTTATTCGCAAATCAAGCGCCGTTTGCAGACTCGACCGAGTCACGTGACTCGCGCGGCGTGCTCGGCCTGTTGCGCATTCCGGGCATTCTCGTGATGGGCCTCGCGATCACCGTGTGCGCCATCTCGTTGACGTTCATCGATCCGACCTTGGAGCCGCATCTGGCATCGGTCAGCCTGCTTGCTTTGTTATGTCGTCTTTCAATTCGAATGTTGAAAGTTTGCAGATCGGTTTATTGTGTAGTTTTGTTAATTGTCTTCTGTATATAGCTGTACACTGATCGGAGGCAGCTTATCCGCATTCCATTGTACTCTAGCCAATCAGCTACTAGCACCAAACACTGTCCTTCACCAGCGAACCTCCATTCTATTCCATTCCATTTTATTTCGCGAAAAAGCGGGAAACTCCGATAAAACTTATTTTGCTGCAGTTCGGCATGTCGCCCGGCTACGTCGGTCTGATGTTCATGGTGTGTGCTGGCACGTACACAATACTGGCGCCACTCTGGGGCTACATCGTCGATCATTCCACCCGCTCACCCCTTTTCATGGTCTGCGGTGCGTTTCTATCTACGATCGCACTGTTACTCGTTGGACCGTCGCCGTTGTTGCACGTCGAAAAGTGAGTCAACCGAAAATGGCGATTGCTTGCTTGTTGATTGTTCAATGGCTGTAGTTGAAGTCATATCGGATGATGATGATTGGTCGTACAAGCAACATTCAGTGTTGATTATGAATTGCTGTTCAAATTGTGTAATTGGTTTTTCAATTCGAATGAATTTGTGTTTGCATTTGTTGTTCATGTTTGTCTTTTTCATCCAGGCAACTTTGGATGATCATTGTTGGTCTCTGCCTCCTCGGCATCTCTGTTGGTGCGCTGTTCATTCCGACTAATGTTCAGCTAAGCTAATGCTAAAGTGAAGACAAACATACCGCCTTGAAATTCGATCAATTCTTCTGATGGTGTCGCGACGACACGACACGAAGCAGCAACCAGACAACGTAGCGCTTGCAAACGGAGCAGCGAGCACAATCGGACGCTCTGCGAGGCGAATCGTCACCTTATCTGCATCGGAAATGGTAGGCTAAGCTTTGGGACGCTCAAAAACTTCATCGCAGATGTTGTCGAAGCCTAAAATCAGTCGGTAAAACGGCCCAAAATCGACTGCTAAAGGTTTTACGAGGTATAATCAAAGAAAATTTTTGTTGAACTTTCGAAAAATTGTGCCAAAATTGAGGTTTTCAGAGCATATTAGAGGAAAATTTTTCGAATTTTTTTTTTAAATCGGCATTTTTGTTTGTTTTTAATTACTTTAAAAAAATTCATTTTTGTTTAACAACCCTAGGTGGACCCCCCCACAGAAAATTTTGAAAAAATGCACCCCCCATGGGACCCCCATGGGGAGGGGGTCCCACGTTACCATAGTTTGGACCCCCCCTCACTTTTTGGTCGGCACCCCCCCCACGGCACCATACCCCCCCCCCCCTTCGAAAATTGTTTTGGGCCCACGGTACGGTACTGTCCGCCATACGGGAGTCATTCCGGAGGCGCTTGCATATCATATGTGGTTCTTCGAACTCCCTGATTGATTTAGCACAACTTTGATTTTTGAATTTTTTTTTAAAATTTTTCTTGAAAAAAAACAGAAATGACGATTTTTGTTTTTTTTAACAACCCTAGCCCCGCCCCGCCCCTACCAAGAACCAATACCATCCTCAAGAAGGCAGCCAACATGAGCGACAGCGATCGAGCCCCGTTATTGGCGTCGGCGGCGAAACCGGAAACCAACGAAAAGGAAAACCGCGCCCCGCTTCCGTCGTCAGCCGCCAGTAACGTCGCAAATGACACGAAACCACCAAGTTCCGGATCTAATTGTTATGGCGCTGTTCGTTCGGCGGATCTCGATCGAGAAGCGTCGCCATTTTCAGTCGTCTCCGATTCGGCAGCGCAGAGGAAACTGAGTGCACAAAAGAAAATGTCAGCAGAAAACGACGACGGCATTCTCGGCGAAAAGGGAAACCGTCGCAAGCTCTCGCGGAACAAATCGCTTCCGCCGCCGGATCGCAAACGGAGGACAAGGTTAAGAAATGCAACATAAATCGTGTGTCGTGTCGAGAGGTTTGTTTCCCCCTCAGCTTCAAGCTTTGTTCAACGCATCTTCTACCTTTTTGATTTGGCTTGGCATGAGCGCATGACCCGAAAGTTTAATGACTGAAAACTAACTGAATAACGTTAAAAAGTTTTTGTTTCGGCAGTTTTGTTGTGTTATATTGAATGCTTATTGGTGGAGAAGTCAGAGGTGCGCATGGGAGCCTTTCTGCGGCCGGTTCCTGGTAAAGTAGCAAATTGCCGAAAAAGGGGTATGCCCGTAACATGATTTGAACATTTTACATGATCGATGTTTTATGATTTTAATTTTTTTTTAATTAATTTTAATTTTTAATTTCATGAGATTTGTTGTGTCACTGTCATGCAACATAATACAAGCAAACGACACATGCTACATGCAGTATCAAATTTTATCGGGTTTGGAGTTGTTATTTTTATACATCGCTAATTTTTTCACATGTTGTTTTTCCCCCTTTTTATTATTTTCTTCAATCTTATTTTTTTACACCCAACGCAACCCAACCAATCCTTCATCCGCATATCCCCTTACAAGCGTTCGTTCCTCCAGTTTATCTGAGCGTAACGTTTTCCCAGTTTTCATTGCACTGAACTCTTTCGCAACCACAACCATTCCACCGAGTTTCATTTGTTCAGCAGCACATCGTCGCGTAAACCGTCGATCATACGACCGCGCAAGGGCAGCTATCTGCCGGGGCCGTACGCGACGCCAACGATGTCAGCGTTGGATGCGATGCAGGACGAAAGTGAGACGCAGCAACAGCATGACCACCAGCACCGTGTCAGCCATGTGCTCCACCATAAGGCGACCTTCGAAGAGGCCAGTGACGAGTCGATCAGTGGAGGTTCGCTTGGCATATATAAACTCATTCTTACAGTTTTATCGAAGTTCCTGCGGTTTGCGAATAAAATGAAATGGTCATTGTTCTTAGAATTTGTTGTTTGTGTTTTACTGTTTCTTAGAAAAAACTCATGCAGTGCAAGCATTGAAATTCAACAAAGCCGGTCGAATCGCTGCAAAAATATGCTCAATGAGTCAATCATCGATCCATGGACATCTTATTTTAGCAGAGCAAACAAGAAATAACAGTTCACTCCCCACTTGAAAGAACCCATGGATACAACACAACAGAGAAGTCTGAATAGCGCCAAATCAAATACCATTTCATGTTTTTTCATTTTCTTATAGCCTCTGCCGAACGTTCGTCTGTTCACGAGAAGGAAGAGGACGACGACGACGATGTGAACGAACTCGAAGCGCTGCCACCGTTGACGAACAGACAAAAGATCACCGTGGTCGTGTTGGCGTTTGCGTGCTTCTCCAGCACCGTCGCGTTTTCGTGCATCGCCCCATTTTTTCCCGGCGAGGTTCGCTGTGAATTTTCTTGAGTCTCCGTTCCGAAACTGCGTTTGGGTGATTTGGAGTGGCTTAGCCGCTGAGCTGAATCGTGTGATTTTCAGGAGGGATGTTTCCTTTCATACATCCTCTGAATTTTTTCCGTTTTTCTGTCAAACTTGGAGTTTTAGAACGAGGCTCCGTTTGCTTGTGGTTGTTGTTCAAAGTCAAAAGTTTGAAATTGAATTGAAATTTCTGTTCAGTGAACAAAGTCACACGTGATCATTTCTCTTTGCAGGCGTCGTTGAAAGGCCTCGGTCAAACCGAAATCGGATTTATCTTCAGCAGTTTCGAGCTCGTCATGTTCGCAGTGTCGCCGTTCATGGGTCGTTATGTGAGCGGTGTTTCAAAAGCGTTTGAATTCTTTGTTTGATCAACCGGATTATGTAAAAGTCTGGTTAATGTCAACCTTTTTTGCTCGAACAAATGTGAAAATACGTTGGATGTGTTTTTTGCGGAAATAACAAAAGAGTGATGTTTTATTTATTATCAGATCGCTTACATTGGATCGAAGTTCATGTTTGTCGCCGGGCTTGTGATAACGGGAACAACAGCGATACTGTTTGGGTAAGTCGTAAAGTTGGCAACTTCGCATTTATCTTTGCTTCAGAATACCGCTGCTACCACGGCCACACGAGCTGGCAAGAGCTGAAAAATTTCAACCGTGTGCATTTTGCAATCCTATTTTCTTTTCACCAATTTACAGTTTCCTCAACTGGAGTCCCCCGGGTGTCACATTCATGGTGCTCTGCTTTGCGTTGCGCATCACGGAGGCAATCGGCACGTCCATGTTCATGACTGCGTCGTTTGCGATCACTGCGCACGAGTTCCCCGGGCGAGTCGCCACCACGATCGTGCGTTCTTTTCCTCTGCAGCTTTTTGCATTTCATTTTTATTGACTGGACACTAGTTTTTTTTGTGGAAACACTGTCAGTGTTTTTTCTCATGTTTGTTCTCATGTCTAAACGCCCGTTGGTCGTAGCGATCCGTATTTTTTCGGTTAATTTTTGTGAACGTTCGTACCAGATCAAACCCGGTGAGATTGTGTGACTTGTGGGGCACCGTGGTGCTGCTGTCACATAGCGGTGCGATCGCCGAAACTCGATTTGCGGCATCTGCTGCACCACCACGGTTACCCGCAACCGTCGCACCGATTTGATTTACATCCCGCTTTTCTGATGTTGAGTATCGGAATCGAATCAAGCTACAAAAAAAACTTGCAGGGTATACTTGAAACATTCAACGGCATGGGCTTCGCGGCTGGCCCGCCGATCGGCGGTGCTTTGTATGAGGTTGGCTATGGAAAAATAACTGATTTCAATTTATATATTCAAACTTCTAACATTTTGTGTGTTTGTTTTTCCTTTCGGTCGTTTGTTCTTCAGTTAGCTTGATTTTTTTCAGCTTGGTGGTTATAATGTTCCTTTTACGGTGTTGGGTGTGTTATTGTTAATTGCGGCCACAACTTCATTCTCGATTTTACCAAACTATGACGGTTTGTTCACTGTGATTTCTGTTCGTTTTTTTTTAATTTTTGTTTTTAGCTTACCTTTCTCTTGCTTTTCTAGATCGGTAATGCGCTTTGTTGTTGTTGTGCAAATAACTGGCTGCTTTGCATTTGAATCGGGTGTCTCACGTTTATCAACCAATGTCCCATCTGGCTGCCATGCAGCTCTCTGGAACCGCAACAATGAGCTGATATCAGTAGCATGACATCGTTCGCCAGCCACCTAACAACAACCAGTGTCTAAGTGTCTAATTCAAATGCAGCCAATCAGCTAACAGTGCAGCAAAGTGTTATTCGCAAATCAAGCGCCGTTTGCAGACTCGACCGAGTCACGTGACTCGCGCGGCGTGCTCGGCCTGTTGCGCATTCCGGGCATTCTCGTGATGGGCCTCGCGATCACCGTGTGCGCCATCTCGTTGACGTTCATCGATCCGACCTTGGAGCCGCATCTGGCATCGGTCAGCCTGCTTGCTTTGTTATGTCGTCTTTCAATTCGAATGTTGAAAGTTTGCAGATCGGTTTATTGTGTAGTTTTGTTAATTGTCTTCTGTATATAGCTGTACACTGATCGGAGGCAGCTTATCCGCATTCCATTGTACTCTAGCCAATCAGCTACTAGCACCAAACACTGTCCTTCACCAGCGAACCTCCATTCTATTCCATTCCATTTTATTTCGCGAAAAAGCGGGAAACTCCGATAAAACTTATTTTGCTGCAGTTCGGCATGTCGCCCGGCTACGTCGGTCTGATGTTCATGGTGTGTGCTGGCACGTACACAATACTGGCGCCACTCTGGGGCTACATCGTCGATCATTCCACCCGCTCACCCCTTTTCATGGTCTGCGGTGCGTTTCTATCTACGATCGCACTGTTACTCGTTGGACCGTCGCCGTTGTTGCACGTCGAAAAGTGAGTCAACCGAAAATGGCGATTGCTTGCTTGTTGATTGTTCAATGGCTGTAGTTGAAGTCATATCGGATGA
>JASANC010002566.1:0-17569 GCA_030248135.1 Theristus sp. LFF4_11 | reverse complement strand
AACGTTTATGCTCTTGTTAGCATGCATGCATCCATAATTATAATTATTAAAAAATAATGCACATGAATGGATAAAACACGTGCAGTTTTTGCAAAAAACTGAGTCGACTTAGCGATCCACATTCCAATCCTCCGTTAGCTTTACATGCTAATTATGGACCTTAACGCCGAAGCCACACAGTATTGTGGATTTATTCAAACGTGTCCGGACTAACGTGACGTCATTTTATTTAAAAACGCCCGTTTGTCAAAGTACAGGCACTAAAATTTCAGTTTGGTGTGACTGATTCGACATTCACCATTTGTTTACGGGAAGAAATCGGCTAAACGGATAGTCTGGTTTGCTGTGAACGACAAGCGCATGTTTTGTGGCACATGACGTCATTTCAGTGGGACACGTTTAAAAAAATAGGCCATACATGTGTGTACATTGTATTACAACTGGGGGTGCAAGCACTGTTTCTTGCGGTTTCGCCTGGTACCGCGAGAAACTAGTCTCGTCAGTAGAGATGGACCGTGCTGCACAGTACAATAAAACATATGATGACCAGCACAGACGGATGTCATTTCTGGCTGAAACATCAGCGGAATGTATGCTAACCTGCTGAGCTGCGAAGCTGTGTTGATAACTACAAATTCTGTACTAAGCTAACGTCGCAAAAACGTTGCGCTGAATAGATTGAATATGGTGTAACTTTTCAAAGTTCTTTTAACAGAGAATATTATACGACGGACAAAAAACGGTTTTTTGCTTCTACACATGTTTTTATTGACCATTGGGCTTACTATTTTTTGAAAAAATAATGGAATTAAACAAAAAATAATAAGCAATAAGAACTGGATAGAGTGCGGTTGTGCGTGTACTCGAATCGTTTCCATGGTGTCCAAAGTTTGATGATTATTTTATTTTTCGCCGACAGACAAACTGGCTGCATTTGACAGTAGCAGAAGCGACAGCAGCCCTGTTGTCAACACTGGCACGAAATTAACGTTTTCCTTTGTATTTCCCCTATTTTTCCTGTAACGCAAGAGGGACTGGTGAATGGAAGGGTACTGTTGTGGAAGTGTCCAATCAAAGGAGATACATCCCGCGAAACCGGTACACGTGGGCAAAAACGAAAGTAACCCGATGTATTTTTCTGTCATATTTCTTGGGACTACTTCGAAGCAATTGAGCCGAAACTCTAAGCGCTAAACCTACATGAGCCAAAGTTTCTGTCATGCCGCAAAAGTCCCGGCGTTACACAAAACATAATTACACTGATCCGCTCTTGTGTTTGGCTTGCTTTGCTTCATATATTTGAAATTACAATGTATGTACGTGATGAAATTGCGTTTTTATATACCTCAACATGTATTGCTTCAGGTTATGTATGGATTTTTCCGCCACATACTTACCAATTAAAAGCAGCATGCAGATGAGGGCTGGGAAAAGTGTGTTTTTCAAGACAATGGAACCGTTTTATTTTCTAACGCAGAAAAACATTGAAAGATTTGTGTTTCTCAAGTCTCAACTCGCAAGTTCCCTCTTCTGGGAGCACACTAAAGTTGCAGCAAAATGACCCGCATTTTGTGCCTTTGTTTTAGCTTTTTTGTGTTCAAAAGCTCAAAAGCCGTTTTCAACAAACGCTCATTTGGAGGCGGAGTGCAAAACAAAACCGACCAATAAATGAACCATCACATAAAGAAACTGAGGTTTCCAAGTCAAACACGCAGTTCAAAAAAGGTTTGAATAATAGGCCGTCCAGGATATGACATGACAAACTGTTTATTTTCACAAATTACAATTATAATTATTCAAAAAGATGTTATTTTATCCATGACACTTGCATCAGTTGCCACAAATTGCCGCAATCTGTTTTTTATTCTTTTTTATTGACTGATCGCTCTGGAAGAGCATTATTATAGATTATTATTCGCCATTGAAAAATTTATACAGTTCTGTTTAATAAACGGCAATTGAAAACCGATAAAATGTCATAATTTCAATCAATTCAGTAATTCAAAATTACATACCAGTTTAAATGGTTTTCGAACATAAACCGCAATAATTGACGTGAACTTGTATCATAAAAACACCGTTTTGAAGCGGTAGTCTCTCTCTTTTTGTTTTGTAAAACTTTTTTTTTGTTGAAGAATAACTGTTGCGGTCAAAAGTGAACTATTGGAAAACAGAACTTTAGATCACCATACGGCTGAACTTGGAGCACTATTTGCTGGAAGGATTTCTATTATTGCCCTTTTTTAGTTCCGCGACTGAATGCGTTTGAAGACGTCGAAAGAAAATCACTTTCATGTTTTGACGCGGCAATTCAAAATGGCCTTGATGATTCAACCGCATCAACTGTATTCAACCGTAGCCCTAGGGACACGGTCACTTCTCCAACTTTGAATTCCCGCGTCAAGCATGAAACTGCTTACATCTGTATGCATTGAGTCGCAGAACCAAAATAAAAAAAACAGATTAAAATAATACGCCGAAAATTAATCGAAAAGCGCCAAAATGCCCAAGGACCGCTACATGTGTCAACTGTGTGCGAATCACGGCATTTACAATCAACCGAAACGAGGGCACAAACAGTATTGTCCGTATAACTCCTGTCGGTGAGTGAAAACTGCTCTGAAGAACTTTTGCGGATTCCAATGTGAAAAATGGTTCAACAAAAAACTCAACATGTACTGTACGGAGCTCATGATGGCACTGGTAGATCAGCTCAACAAAAAAACGTTGACTTTTTTGTTGAACTATTTTTCCCATCCATGAGTGACGGTTGTGTAGTGTAGTCTGTCCTGTCTTTCTAAACTGCAAGCGATTTTCGCCGTAAAAAAACCGTCGAATTTGAAAGCTTGTCGTCCAAGCGGTTCATTCAACAGAAAACCACACGCAACAATTCACGCACCTTGCGAATCGCATGTCACGTGGCGTGAATGAATCAACGAGTTACAATCAACTGTATGAGTGAAATGCTGCGTGAATACGCGCGTTACATGAAACGTTGCATTAACAGCCGATTACGTTGCGTGAAATGTTACCTAAATAAGCTTGTTATCGTGAAACGTAGCGTGAACATAAGCGCGCTGCGTCCTGTTCTTGTCACCGTGTGTCTGCGATTGTTTTTATTGATTGATTTCTATCTACGATTTACATTGTAGGAGATTCATTCATGAATTCATTCATTTTATTTCGCAAAAATCAGGAAACTCCGATAAAACTGTATGAACGGCATCTAGTATACGACACAGTTTTTTTCAGGTGCGATTTGTGCAAGCTAAACACGGAACGACGTAGTCTTGACCAACTGGAACGTCAATTGCGTCGTCCCTCGCCCCCCGTCGAGAGCTGCAACGGCCAACCAGTTGACAGCTTCCCCATCGTCAACAGAACTGTGCAAATGAAACGTGAGACCATTTGCTTCAGCCGTTTTGTTTTTTTTTCTTTCAATCTGAGTCGCGTCGTGTCACCACAAGAAAGAGCACTGAGGTTGCTTTCTCGTTTTTCTCTCGATGCATTCATCCACTTATCACTACTTTTTGTTGAAAAACCGTCCTGTCATAACGTTCAAATTCCGTGTGTTTTACTCAAACAGAAGAAGAAAAATCCAACTTTCCAAGACAAAGACAAATTGACGACTGCACACCTCTGATGAGTGAGAAAAAAACTGCAAAAAAGATACGGCCGCCAAAAAATGTTCACCGTTTTTTTGACCGCGATGATTTGTAAACTGCGTGCGCGGCAAATAAAATGTTTTGACAAATTGTAGGTGAACCGCCCGGTCGTAACGCATAAATATTTTTGTGGAAAAAACGAGATTCTTGGCTAATTGGTTAGCAGGCGCGAAAAGTCTGATCTGCATTTTGTTGAACGCGTCTGAAAAGGCAAATTTTTTTTTGCGAATAAAATACGATTATTATGTTCGTTTCAAACTGCCCCTTTGGCGGTGAAACGGTTTTTACTTTTTAGCTTCGTTTTTTTTGTTCCATTATGTCCTGCACGGCGTGATTTATAAACTTTTCCAGATTCTCTTTATTAGACAAGACGGTGAAAAAAACGCTAGATGCTGATTGATGGTTTTGAATGAAAATGCGCGAAAAATATTTATTTGCTGTTTTTTATGAAAAAAACGTTTATTTGCGATGAATTTACTGATGGTCATTATTAGTCTACACAGCGGCGTTTCTGGTCTACGTTTCATTCGCAGATGTGGTCTAACCTTGAAAGCTAAAAAAATTAGTTTTTCCAGATTTTCTGCAAAACTTCAGAATGAGAAGCACTAGTTTAGTTACTCAAATAATCTGACACACGTTGCACATGTTGCAATTTTCAGCGTGTGCAAGGGAAACGCGGGCAAAACAACGCACATATTAATTCCTGTAGGAAACGCAATAGCGCAGCCAACATTTCCATATTTGCCGGCAGCAAAAAGTGTGGATTTTCACAAAAAAAGTTACTTTTGCAGGCCC
Source organism: Theristus sp. LFF4_11 (assembly GCA_030248135.1). Lineage (NCBI taxonomy): Eukaryota > Metazoa > Nematoda > Chromadorea > Monhysterida > Xyalidae > Theristus > Theristus sp. LFF4_11. The sequence continues at coordinate 13,109 of JASANC010002566.1, read as the reverse complement.
AACAACGGACGTGTTTGATGTGGCCGAGTTCGAACATCCAGCAAACTCACAAAAACAAGCGAAACGTGCTTGTCTGGAGTCTCTGGACCACGGGGCCACCAATGGTATGAATAACGACGACAACAACAACAACCAGAACAACAACAAAAACAGCAAGAACAACAACAACGACGACGAACGCAACAACAACAACAACAACAACCAGAACAACAACAAAAACAGCAAGAACAACAACAACGACGACGAACGCAACAACAACAACAACCACAACAGCAAAAGTGGCGTTGCATTGCGCATACCGCAGGAGACGACGATCAATGAAGAAATGGAAGAAAGCCAAATTGGTGGACAGCGTTCAGTTGAACACAATCATCAAAACGTCAATAATGACAATAATCACGTGGGGCAGAAGACAGAAATCAGTTCTTGCAATAATGCATTTGCGTCCGTTGAAAAATTGTTGAAAATGTGAACATCATGCAAATGTGTGTGTGTTCCGTCATGAATGCGGAGCTCTTTCTGCTTCCACTGTGCAAAATTTCGCGCTCTCTGTTTCCCTGCAAAAAGTGGGACATATTCATTCAGACATACTGTACCAATAATAAGTTTCAGTTTATTCCGGCAAATAGACAAGCAAACAAAGCGATGTGCAAAGCGAACAACAAACAACTTGCAAGCGCAGTTTACGCGCTACATCTGATTGTGCAAAGCGAACAACAAACAACTTGCAAGCGCAGTTTACACGCTACATCGTGATTGTGCGAAGCGAACAACAAACAACTTGCAAGCGCAGTTTACGCGCTACATCTGATTGTGCAAAGCGAACAACAAACAACTTGCAAGCGCAGTTTACACGCTACATCGTGATTGTGCAAAGCGAACAACAAACAACTTGCAAGCGCAGTTCACACGCTACATCGTGATTGTGCGAAGCGAACAACAAACAACTTGCAAGCGCAGTTTACACGCTACATCGTGATTGTGCGAAGCGAACAACAAACAACTTGCAAGCGCAGTTTACGCGCTACATCGTGATTGTGCAAAACGAGCAACAAACAACTTGCAAGCGCAGTTTACACGCTACATCGTGATTGTGCAAAGCGAACAACAAACAACTTGCAAGCGGAGTTTACGCGCTACATCGTGATTGTGCAAAGCGAACAACAAACAACTTGCAAGCGGAGTTTACGCGCTACATCGTGATTGTGTCAAGCGAACAACAAATATGTTTTCCAGGGCGAGTCTGTCCAAAACCAACATAAAAGCCCAAACTGAAGTTCAAACCAAAAAAAGCAGTTTTAAAATACAAGGTACATGTAATCCTATCTATTTTTTGGAAAGAGACGCAAAAAAGGAAAAGCACCAAAAGGGTGACAACGGGTGAGGAAAAACAGCCTCAGTGGTCAAGTGGTCATAAGCACTGGTCCGGATAACCAGGGACGTGGGTTCGAATCCCACTCGCGGTTTCATAATGCCTGCATTTCTTTCCAAAAATAGAAGAACAAACAAAGAACAAACATCGCGCGCCAAAAGCAACACACAAAGATAATCGCACATCCGATCCTGATCACGCAGTGCTATCGGTGACAGCGATCTTGCTGATGCGTTTCCGCTGTAGCCAATGTCGATCCAGACTGTCCACCGCCAAAAGAACGATCGCCACGACGACGACGGCGATCTGCAGCGGCAGATCCTCGTCCTCTTCGTCGTCGTGCTCTTCGCTCGAGTCACCGTTTCGATCGTCGATCCTTCCACCGCCGAATCGGCCGGTGCCGTCGCCGTCGTCGTCGCCGTCCGGCTCCGGAATGAAGACGACGATTAGCGACAGGGTAGAGTTTTAGGAACGCTCCAGTAGTAGTTTTCCCTGTAGTGCTGTGTACACCATACTGAATTATAGAGTGGTATAGTGTGTTTGTGTGAACCTGTCAGTTTTTTTTTCGCAGAATACAGAGGTCGCGAATGGAGAAAGAACGCGATTGGAGTTGCGCATGATTTGAGTCACAAATTTGGGTGTTCGGTTGATCAACCAAACCTGATACATTCGTTATTTTTTTAATGGAAACTTCCATGTGCTCAGCTGTTCTGCGGAAAAAAGTGACATGTCACGTAACACCAATTCATCAATATCTGCTCTTGATCACCGTGACCTGTGAGAACATTTGCAATAGTCCGTCATGTCGTCAGCAGTTCGCTAACAGCGCGTGGTGTCTAGCACTATTGGGCTACTACTGTATGTACAGTCGAACTCTAAATTATAGGGAATCAGCTAATTGGTTAGTGGTCACGTGCATGCATATGCTTTCTGTGAAAACCAAACTCCGCCCCCATAAGCAATGCCTGCACAGAAAGTATGCATGCACGTGATCACCAACGACGACGCTAATTCCGTATCATTTCGGTTCGACTGTACAATGAGCTATTCTAAAACTGGTCCCAGTAGCGTGATGAGTAGCACGAGGAAACTGCGCACGTTGTGCACGATGAGACGAGGCCAGTCGAGAGGGGCAAGGAGTTCGTTGAGAAAGTTTGAGAACGACTTCAGGTTGTCCATGATCGACTGGACGTAGAATGTGAGACCATCGGTCATGTTCACCGCGATACGGTCCGCGCCTGAGAGGGTTTTTTTCGGTAGTTTTTGGGTTTTTTTGGTTGGTTTCGCACCGGTGAAGAATCGGAAAGTGTTTTTTGGTGTTTTTTGTTTTTTAGTTGGTTACAGTTGGTTACTGTTACTGTTACAGTTACTGTATTTGGTTAATACCAGTTAAAAAACGGCCGTTTTGATTAGCGCCCAATGAAACGGCAGATTGTTTCACTGTGTTTTTGCACGTCGAATTGTGAATCATGGCTTTATATTGCGTTGCTGTTTCTTGTTCAGTCTTACTCAGTTACTCATGGGAAATCCGATTGATTATTGCTGGCGGTTGTACCGTATTACCTCCAATAAACCCCCATGGGGGATTAATACGTCAGCGACTTTTAGGGTTGGGGGTTTATTGGTGGGGAGGGGATTATTGGTGGGGGGGGGGGGGTTATTTACAAAAAATTCTGGGGGTGAGCGTTTGTTGAAAAATAGCAAAAATACCTTGCATGGCAGGCAAGAAAGTCACAGCTGCCATTCGGTGTACCCGGGCGCAACGGTGTGGGGTATTGTGGATTTGTTTAAACGTGTCCGGACTAAAATGACGTCATTTGCTTTAAAAATGCCCGTTTGTCAAAGCACAGGCACTAAAATGTCAGTTTGATGTGACTGATTCGACATTCACCATTTGTTTGCGAGAAGAAACGGAAAGTCTGGTTTGCTGTGAACGGCAAGCGCATGTTTGGCGGCACATAACGTCATTTCAGTGGGACACGTTTAAAAAAATTATCTAAAAAAGCGGGAGACGCATATAACAGGAGGAATATGGCCTTGGGTAGAAAGACTTGGCGATCGTCGTGAACGGCGCTTCCATCAAACGCCATCGGCACCATCGACGACAGCGAAATGCTGCAGGGCCGATTTCCTCCATGGTAAGTGGACATCTAACAACCAGGCAACGGGAAAAAATGAGAACGTTACAATCGTTGAGTTTGTCTTTCTGCAAAGCATTTCCTCAACGCCAGAAGCTTCGCGTTTTCTTTCACGCATGAAAATAGTGCCGGGGCGATTTCTGGCGAATGTTTGGCAATGATCGCAGTGAAAAAACACATAAATGTCTATGGGCACCCTACTCGACAGCGTTCTGTACGCTGTTCTGGGTTAGCCCTGGCTAAAAACATCGCCTTAAAATCCCCAACAACAACATACAATACAGCATGGCCGAATAAATACGGCAGTCCTTGTATTCTCCATCAAGGCGGGATCAGTCGCAGACTAGGAGTTGTCTTTTTCAAGAATGCCAAGATAGTTCCATCAAGACGGGGTCAGTCGCAGACAAGGAGTTGTCTTTCAAGAATGCCAAGATAGTTCCCAATTGTGTGTGCAAGGGCGAAAGAATGAACAGAATAGCACGAAAAAATCACAATCAGCTTTCACGTCAAATTTCACACACAATTGGGTTTCTGAACGTCTTCTTTCTTTCCTTCAAATTTCGCTCGCTCCTTGCACCCTGAAGAAAGCTGCCTTGTTTAAGCGGCCATTCCGTATAAATGCGACTTGTTTGCATTCAGTTGGCCATGTCCGCGGACAACGGCTACGGCGACATGATACTGACCGCAGGACAGGAGGAGTCGTTGGACATGAGCAGCTACAATCTGGAACGCATGGACAAAGGCCTGCCCATGGCGCCCGGAATGGGCAGGGCAGCCATCGTCGGAGACCAGTATCGCTGGCCGAACGCCACCATGCCTTACGTGCTGCCGGACAGTTTCAAGGCAGACAACGCTTTGTGCGTTTTGCGGGTTGCGGGTTTGGTTCGTGGGTGATGGCAATAATTGGGCACAACATCGCAAAAAAACGCAAACTGGGAGGGCGCCGCTAATGAGCCTGTGAAACTGAAACGTGAAACTCGCTGCCCGTTGGTGCCCTACGTTGAATAGAGGCTTGTCTACGTTGAGCAGACTCTCGATAACTGACCAAATGCGTGTTTCCAAACAGAAAACGACAACACTGTTGTTTTTTTAGTTTGTGATGCAGAGAACTGCTAGAAATGCATACGCTTCTTGTCACTGTACACACTGGGCATGCAAAAATCGGCACACAATGAAACATACGAAGGGGCAACTTATCGATTGGTGCTGACTACCGATCGATAAGGCTCGTGTTTCACACCTAGTCAACTATTATAAAAACGATCTGGCAAGTTGCTGATTCTGGCGATTCACAGCTCCTCCGGGGGCAGCGAAGCCAGGCCGCCGGCTAAACCCGGGGGTCGTGGCCGAGTCCGGCTTTGGGGTTGCCGGAGCAGTGTAACCTGTGCGTCCCCCGTGTTTCGCTGGGTGTGTGGTTGGCACGGATGAAGCAGGCCCATAACTATTACCCATGGTAATAGGGGTTTGTGGCTGCGTCGCCACCGCCCTCTTTTTATTTTTTTGAACAAAAAACTTGGACTTACATGTAAATTTGTTTTTAAGGCAAATGTTATGAGCGATGTGAGTTTGCATGCTCTGTATTCTATATAAGTGACAGGTTTAAAACAAACATACTATGTATACAAGCACCGATTGTTGTTAATTGCCGCCGCTGCAAAAAATGATGTATTTCGCACCAATTTAGCGTGTCAACTACAGGTTGCGGATGCACGTGAGCGCATTTTGTGTCTTTTTGACCACTTTTCAAAACGGATTCTCATAGCAAAACGATCTGGCAAGCTGCTGATTCATGCGATTCACAGCTCCCATAGCTCTTTGGGGGTAAGCGAAGCCTGTAAGTCCGCCGGCTCAACCCGGGGGGCGTGGCCGAGTCCGGCTTTGGGGTTGCCGGAGCAGGTGTGACCTGTCTGTGCGTCCCCCGCGTTTCGCTGGTGTGTGGTTGGCGCGGTCGAGGTAATAACTCGTAATAATAACTGGTAATAACCGCCAGTAACTCGCTTTAACTGGCTTGCGGCTGCGTCGCCACCGCCCTTTTTATTGGATCTTTCTATTTGCCGGAACAGGAAAAACCGCGCGATCAAGCCAATTTTTGTCGGTAATCGATGGAATTTCAAATGTCTTCATTTTTTATCATTGTTTAAAAGAATCGGATTGCTGTATTGTTGTTAGAAAATGGTTGGAAACGTCGTACAAACGGTCAAATTGACAAAGAATTTTTTTTTCTTCGTCCTCTTCTGTCCCATTCTTTGTTTATCGCTTGAGTCATGCACAACTTCAGAATTGGTTGTCAACTGAACACACTTTCCAAATTGTTTTGTGGCGTTATTTAGACACAAATTATGTTTTTTTTGTTCAGCGTTTAGCAAGCACTTTCGTTTGGATTAAGCAAAAATTTTGCCCAGAGCTAAGTCAGCCTTTTGGGTGTATATAAGTGGGAAATTTCCACAAAATTGGCAAAGCTATGTTGAAGAGTTATACGCAATCAAGATGGCCCACTACTTCTCGCCCACCCGGTATTCAGTGCCAGCTGGCGGTGTTTGACGTCACCTGACGCTTCCTATATGGATTTTAGCGTGTTTTTTTGCCAGCATGACGCCATTCAACAAGGCGGTCGACACAATCAACTCCAAGACTTGCTTCACCTTCCGTCCCAAGCAACCGGGCGACTCGTGGTGGGTGACGATTGTCGATGGCAACGGCTGTCTCTCCAACGTTGGGCGTGTCAAGTACAGCCAGTGCAGATGGACAAGGGGTCTCGAATGCGAAAGTTTGTGGCAGCAAATCTGTGATCTTTCATTTTGGTTTCGAGACTCGATGCGCGCATAGATAGGTAAACAGTGTCATGCATGACGCGGGAATTCAAAATTGGTGGCTGAGTCACTGATGGGACTATTTTGAATTGCCACATCGGGTATGAAACTGATGTCTTTTCGACGTCTGCAGAGACGCGCATTCAGTCTCACAACTAAAACAAAGGACACTATTCTGTTTCATGAATGCAGACGCATGGATGCCAGTTCATGAATGCAGATGCATAAATGGCAGCTCATGAATGCAGACGCATGAATGCGAGCTCATGAATGCAGACGCATGAATGCCAGCTCATGAATGCAGACGCATGAATGCCAGCTCATGAATGCAGACGCATGAATGCCAGCTCATGAATGCAGACGCATGAATGGCAGCTCATGAATGCAGACGCATGAATGCCAGCTCATGAATGCAGACGCATGAATGCCAGCTCATGAATGCAGACGCATGAATGCGAGCTCATGAATGCAGACGCATGAATGACCGCAATGTGTTTGTTGCAGAGAACGGCGGTCAGAAGCTGATGCTGATGCGCGGCACGCCGGACGTCACCAGCTGCTGGTGGGTGTACCAGATCACGCACGAGCTCATGCACGCCATCGGCTTCTACCACGAGCACAGTCGGCCTGACCGCGACGACAACATCGAGCTCGTCAAGGAGAACATCGAGCCGAACTGGGCCAGTGCGTCTGCTGCTGTGTTTTTCTTCTCTGTCCGTTTTTCGTTTGTTGCCAAACTTCTACTTTTCACAGAGATTTCCTTTCGTAACAGCCTTTTGAAATGAAATTACCATTAACTCATCCCTTTGGGGCCTTTGGTAGCACAATTTCACCAATGTAACTGCATTCAGCCACTGAATTCGTTGGGTATGTGTTTCAAACAGGTTTCCAATTAACCCCCATGGGGGATTATTTGTTGGGGGGAGGATTATTCGGAAACTGGTTGGGGGTGGGGGTTTATTGGTGGGGGGGGATTAATGGTGGGGGGCGGTTTAATGGGGGTAATACGGTATGTTGAGTTTTGGTTTGCTAATGATTGTTGGTCTGAACTGCACTAAACTCGATGCAGATTAATTATAGCATGCCAGATGGTGTAATGTGTCTTTCATCGATGTGCAAAAAACCACCGCCAGCTGTCATAATCCACACCAACTGGCGGCGTTTCGTTGTTGCTAACGCCACGATGAAAACGCCAAATTTTTCCCCCATCAGTGATTCAATCATAATAAAAGGCGCAAACCACACTTTCAAACAAGCATAAAAATGACTTTCAATAAAGAAAGAAAAACTTCCGCCAAGAAAAGCACCCACCGACACTGGCATCAAGATTGGCGTGTGCCACGTGTTCTGCGGGTGGCGGCGGCTGCGCCAGCTGCTGCAAATGGCCGACAGCGTTGCCAATTCTGGCGCCAATTGGCGTCACAATGCGAACGTGCCTCTCGGTGACGCCACTCTCAATCGCACCGGTCTTGTCATGAACGCCAGTCTCGCTGTTGTTGTCCTCGGAGTTCCGCTCATCTTGGTCGGAGGTTTCGGAGCTGCTGAAAACGAGATCCTTTCCACCAATCGTGGAACTGTAAATTATAGGCTATCCGCTGATTGGTTGGTGAACACGTGATGCATACTTTCCGTGCAGGGCAGTCTCCACCTCCACAGCAATGCCTGCATGCATCACGTGATCACCAACCAATCAGCTGATTGCCCATATAATTTAGTGTTCGACTGTTGTTAGTTGCGTAGCGGAACAATGCAATGATGATCATCAGCAAATTGCAGAAAAAATGCAATTTTCTCATGAATCAACTAAGGGGCATTCATGAAGCAGCATTTGGTGACTCGCAGCGAACTTAGCTACGCCGTCATTAAACATTGTTAACGAATGCCGCCTGAAAAAAGAAAAAAAATCTCACGCATAATGGCCGTTCGCGTCAGCCGCCGGCGTCGCACTGGCGTACGGCTCGACGACGTTGGCCAACACCTCCGAGAACGTCGCCACCAGTTCGCCGTAGTATTGGACGCGGTCGCGATCGGCACTGGACAACGTTTGATCGTGCAGAATGTACTGCAAAGAATGGTGGAGCGACGATTGAATGCGGACACGACACGGACACAAGTTTTCATTCTGATGAAAGCCGGACACAGATGTTTTACTACAGGCTATTATCTATTTTTTTGGATTCTGCGACTGAATGCGTTTTGCAGACGTTGAAGGGAAAGTAAAGGGACTTTGGTGTCTTCTAGTGGCCTGGATGGCGGTAGCACGTTAGACCATTGCCTGTGCGCTCGGGTGAATGAGCCCTGCTGACGAGGTGTATAGGCACTTTCAATTTATGTTCAGTTTACATTGTACAGTTTCAATCTTTATGTGGCAATTCAAAATAGCGTGGCTCGATTTTGGGGGACTCGGTCGGATCACTTTACCAATTTTGAATTCCCGCGTCATTCATATTCCGACTCACCGAAATCGATTTCTCCGTCTGTCTGAGCAGCCCACGGTTCAACTGTCGCACAGCCGCCTTCGACACGTAGCCCTGCTGTATGTCGATCAGTAAACGTCGCAGTGCCTTCCGGGTGCTCTCGACGTTCGTGCGCGCCTCCCGAAGTGACTCGCGCAAACTGCTGCTGACGCCGCAGCCCATTTCTCGTGATCCGGTTTTTTTGTGACGATGTTTTGTGTTCGAAAAGTTTTTGCGACTTTTTAGTTTTGGAATTTTTGAGTACACTGAAAAAATGATGTCCCACACTTGTGTCACAGTGTTCTGTCCCGCCGCATGTCCCGGTAATAAAAATTGCCAAGAACGCTAAAGTTGCCAAAAATGATTGGGAAATGTTAGCAGAACAATCACCGGTTAGCTGTACCTTTGAGGCATTTTGAGCAATTACACGAGGTACAGCACACGAGGCGGGACACGCGGCGGGACAGGACATGGGAGACAAGTTGGGGGGACATTTATTCCATGGTTTTTTCTTTCTGGTATGAATTACAGCTTCATGGAAACGATTAGTTTGGAAAAATATGTCAACTTGTTTGGATGTACGCAGTTGATGCAAATGACAATGAAAAAAACGCGGTGGTGGAAATCACACAGCACAACAGATGTGTTGCGCAAACCTGTTACTGTTACAGAACGACAATTTTTGACTTTGCAGATTCACGTTTTCAACCTCAAATTCTCACTTTTTATGCATGTGTGCTGCAACGGTCGTGCTGGCTGCTGGTTTGAACTCGTTTGATGCGAGATGAGTCGAAAATAGTTCATTTCATAAAAATGCTGCCGGTTTCAACGATTTCATTTTCAAAATTCACGGTTTTATTGCGGCGCATCGTAATTTGTCTGTTTATCATGATAGAATGTGCGCGATTGGTTGGTTATGATTGTTCATGCTGTCAATGACTTTTGTGGTGGTGACGCATGTTTTTCGTGTTTTCACACACCGGGTGTCGATTTTCCGGTATGTCCATTGGTAACAATGACGAAGTTCAAAAATTGTTTTGAAAACCATAAAATACCAACACGTGCAGTACTAAAAATGCAGATTGAAAAAGTGTCATTCACGGTCACACACGTTTCAGCTTTCAATTTTATCCGTTTTTGACCTTTAGCCGTTCATGAAATCCGGTGAGTTTCGCTGGAATACAGCTATTTTTGAAACTAAGACATACCGTAACCGTCACGTGTATTTCAAATTCGAACTAGGACCTATCGCCGAAAACACACGTTATACCAATCTAAAGTCCCAGTCTGAAGACCGTGCACTCAGTCAGTAATAACAGTCAGTCAGTCAGTAAAGCGGCATTCATGAAGTGTTTTTTAAGCATGCGCAGCTATTAAACACTGCAAATCGCGTTCGCGTTGTTTCAAATCAATGTTGAAAATTTTACTTTAAAAATGATGGTAGAGCAGTGACAATCAAGCACACACGCACACATACGACAGCGCGCATGTGTCAGTGTGTTTGCTTGTGACTGTGCAACATCACCGTGTTAAGGGTCATTCATGAAGCATCACTTAGTGACTCCACTGCTGTGTTTTAACACAGCTCAGCGTCACTAAATACTGCTTCATGAATGCCGCTTTGCAAGCAGAGCGTATCAGCTTCAGACCAGAACGTGTCATCCTAGTACACCTGCACCATATCATGTGTGTCCGACAACAGCGGCGTCTTCTCATTCGCCCGTCTCGCATCCAATTGAGCGTCTTGACGCGCGTTTCGTTGTCGTCGCTGATAGACACACCATAAACAACCGGCAATAATCACGCCAACCAGAATACCAATGCAGATGCCAAGCGTGGTGAAGCCGAACTTTGTCGCTTTCTTCACCTCGGCAGACGCCAATTCCACCGTCATTTCTGGCGGGAACTGCAGTGTCAGTTTCGCGGATTGCTCAGCGACAGGGCGGTTTCGGTCGAGCATTTTTTTCAGATCGCTATCGATGGCGGACTGATTCGGTGTGGCTGGTTTCGTTTGCTTTTTCGGTTGTGTGTCAGATTTTAGAGGGGAGCCGGTGACGAAGTTCGCTGGGTTGAAGTAACGATCGCAGCTGCCGACGCCGCTGTTCTTCGGTGTGCGCAGCAATGGACACGACTGAAAGAATGATTCTTTTGGTTGGAAAAGATTGAAAAAACGAACATTCGTCCATCGTAGCTTGATCCTTGAAGTACAGTAGGTTTTAAGCCAGTCACTTTTTGGCAGAATGTGCAGAGCTCGCGAATGAAGAATGAACGGAATCGGAGTTACGTGTTGAACCACAAATGGGGTGTTTGATTCAACCAATCGCAGTACAGTATATCCGTTTATCCTACTGTAATTCAAAGTTTCGCGCGCTCTATATTCCGCAAAAAGTGACTAGTTCAAACAAAAAACATGGATTACTGGTGCACCAGAGCAACCAATCAACCATCCACATCAACCACACGAACACTGGCAGGGCACTGCATGCTAATTGTCTGTGCGTCCAGCGAAGTCGCCTTCTGTGCCACCGGTTGCAGCATGTTGTTCCAGAGCGCCTTCGCCGCCAGCGCGTGCCCGTAGTGACTGAAGTGAAAGCAGTCCGGTGCGAAGAACGAGTAGTCCGGCTCGCCGGTGCTCTGAAAGTTTTTTAGGTGCTCTGAAAGTGTTTTAGGTGCTCTGAAAGTGTTTTAGGTGCTCTGAAAGTGTGCTCTGAGAGTTTCGGCAACTTTTTATTTTGATATTTTTTCATGTCTTGAGTACCCTGAAAAGGGGGTCCGAACAGGTGTTTGGTGTCCTTCCTGTCCCGAGCGGTGTCCGTGTCGGCAGAAATAAAGTGGTCCAAAATGCCGAGCTGTGGTGTTGTCGCTTTAATTTTTTTGTAGCAACACGTGGTCACCCAAACGGACACGTCACCGGAATGTTCGGACATCTCTTTAGCTGAAGAAGTTGTTGCGTGTTTTTTGCGTTTCAACACTAGAGAACGCCTGCTCAACACGTTATTCAACAAAAATCGCATTTTTCGCAATTTTGCTGAGCTCAACAAATTTGTTGCGTAATCTGTTGAGCAGGGTTCTTGGTGAAACTCAAATCTGACACGTTGATTGGTCGTTGTTTGCCGACCAAATCAAGTAATCACGCTTGACCATAAAATAATTGCTTTCTAAAATTATTGTTAAAATCAAATTATTGAATGAAACCAGTTCGTTACTTACCGTTTTCACGATTTGCGCCTTTTCCAGGAACGGTTGCACGACAACAACAAAATCCTGGCGATTGTTGCTGTTGAAGTTGTCGGCCAGTTTCTGGGCCATCGCTTGATATTTGGCCACAACTGGGTCCAATTCGACGTTCTGCATACACGGACATGCTTTCCTGGAGAAAAAAACGAAAATGTATTCAAAGAGATTTGCCTGATCTTCTGACAGGTTGTAACAAACATACTGTATCTGCCATATAACCAGAAAACCAGAAAACCATAACCAGAAAACCCTAACCATAGAACCATTATCTAAAAATGCGGGAGACGCATATAAAAGGAGGAATATGGCCTTGTGTAAGCAGTGAAAGACTTGGCTCGACAACGCTTTTCAAGTCTCTGATGTGGTACACACGGATAAAGTACATAAGAGCCATATTTTTGCGCCGTTTATTTATGATTTCGGTTGCAAAGTCTCTGATGTGGTACACACGGTTAAAGTACATAAGAGCCATATTTTTGCGCCGTTTATTTATGATTTCGGTTGCACATGGCAACCCTCGTACTTTGTATTGTAGACAAATGAAACTTTCACATTTGCGGATTTCGGGCATTTAGCGACCACTAATACTATATCTAAAAATGCGGAGGACGCATATAAAAGGAGGAATATGGCTTTGTGTAAGCAGTGAGAAACTTTTTTGCTTCACAACTATTTTCAAGTTTCTGATGTGGCACACGGATACAAGTACATAAGAGTTATATTTTTGCGCCGCGTTTGTTTTAATGAAAAACCTAAAAACCTTCAAAGCGTTTTTCACTTGTCCTCTTCAGCTTAGTGTGAAATCACAGCATGTGCGAAATTCTGCAAACCTGTGCAGAAACAAAAAATTAGAGACTTCAAAGCGTTGCTGCAGATAAGCTTTATTGTTGATGACGTACGCATAGCTATGTGGGTACTGTGGATTTATTCAAACGTGTCCGGACTAAAATGACGTCATTTGGTTTAAAAACGCCCGTTTGTCAAAGTACAGGCACTAAAATTTCAGTTTGGTGTGACCGATTCGACATTCACCATTTGTTTACGGAAAGAAATCGGCTAAACGGAAAGTCTGGTTTGCAGTGAACGGGAAGCGCAT
>JASANC010002565.1:0-72648 GCA_030248135.1 Theristus sp. LFF4_11 | reverse complement strand
GCGTGTAGTGTGTTGTGTTTGTTGCTCAACTTCAATTCCACAGTTCTCTCTCTTTTCTCGTTTACGTCGACGTTGGCCAACTACTTTCCATACAGTTTTTCAGTTAATTCAGACAAAAACAACGCCTTTATATGCGGCAATAACCAATACAAAGAAAGTAGGCAATCTGAGGTTAAGAAAGTAGCTTAGGCATTCACACGCACTCGACCATGCGCCACATCAGCAGCACAGACTACGGTAGCACGGATAGGCATGAGGTTATAATAGGACATTACAAGTTCGGACATTTTGAGCGTCTTGCACTCAGAAATGGTCAGTTACTCATTTTAGATTTTCGACATAAAAACGGAAACGGAAACGGAAAAGTAAACATTTTTTTTGCGTGGGAAAATTGTAGGCAATCAGTTGAATGGTTGGTGATCACGTGATGCATGTACATTGTATTTTGTGCAGGACAGACTCCGCCCCCCCCTCACAACAATGCCTGCAGTGAGCCCCCACCCTCCCCCCTCTCGTATTCCTGTGAAACAAGAAAACTAAAAAAATTGATCAATCAATTTTTCAATCAATTAAAAAATCGACCAATTAAAAAACCTGCATCTTGGACAGACCATTTGGACTATGTGAACCATTTATAGTGCAAGATCGTGTTGAGAACCAACGCAGTGGAAACCGTATTCGAGTTGTTTTGAGTATTTTTATACTCCATTGTAAATAGAGATGAGCCGCGCACGCGCACGCATTGGCATTAATGAAATTTCATTTTGTATTTTTAGTTTATTCTAGATCGAATCGATTTTTTCATCATCGCAAACGCACTATATTTATTGCGCAAACGAGGTTGGTTTTAGTGAACTAACGAGAGGACATTACAGCGCAAGAAAAAAACTGAATTCAAAACGTGTGTCTGATTGGCTGCACCAAACAGCCAATCAGCACAGAGTAAATTCAAAAGCAGCCGATCAAGCGCACGGCTGCAATGTTCGACATTTCTAAAACGGAGTCAATGGCTTTTTGTTGATTTCAGAACTCCGGTTTTTTCTCAGTGCAAAGGTGCTCAATTTCAATTAGCTTCTCCCAATGCTTTTCAGCCGGCTTATTGAAACCATAAATTCGCGGGTGAAACGTGTTATTTTGTCATAAAACTGCCAAATTACATTGCATTGTTGCCTCCGGGTTCTCTGCATTTCTCAGAGACAGTATATTATAAACGGAAAACCAAGCACCGAAACCGAAATTACGTTGACTTATCCATGACGATGTTTATTGACCGCCGCATATTGCTTCTTTTTATCGTTTTCGCCATCGGTTAGTTTGGCAAAAAGTTAGCCCCACACACAAATTGTTTGCAAATGAGATTAGAAAATTTTATGAGACGGAACGAAAGGCTTTAAAAAACGAACAGCTGTTTTTTGTGGAAGTTACATTTGGTAATCGGAAAGATTGTTGGCTTTGAAGACACAGTATAGTAACATCTGACAAAAAGTCTCAAAACGTCTGCAAACGTGTACTTCACATGATCCTGATTGCCTTATTTTCCATTCAGTTCTGCCAGTAATTTGTTGTTGGGGATTTTAGGCGATGTTTTTTAGCCATCAGGGCTAACCCAGAGAAGCGTACAGAACGCCATCGAGTAGGGTGCCCTTTTCTCTGCCATTAAGTGCCTATACACCGCTCGGCGGGGCTCGATCCCCCGAGCGCACAGACAAGAGTCTAACGCACTACCACCAGGCCACGAGCGGTGACAAATGCGTTTTCAGTGAATTCGGTGGTCGGCAGCAGCAAACCTTCGTGGTCGCAACGACTGGCAAAGGATCTTTTGCATTCCGACCGTTACGATCGTCGCGTGAAGCCGACGTTTTTGGACGGCACCGGGGTGAACGTGTCCTTTCGCATGGATCTGTATCAAATTCTCGAAGTGGTACGCTTTTTGTGGTTGTTGGAGAGTTGGCTTTAGGTTCGCTTTATGATTTGTCGGTCCAACTTGTTATCGTGTTCGTTTTCAGTATCCGAATGCATGGCAATTAATTCACTATGGCTTGTTTTGTTATTCGCTGTTTGATGAAATAATGCACTTGATAAACATTCTTGATCACAGGCCACCCGTGTGGATGCTTTTTTTTAAAGTGAACGTGCACATGTTACATTACGTGCGTAAAACCATTAGGACTGAAAAAGCTTTTTAAACAAATTCATTTCTAAAAAAACGATCTTTCAGAATGAACCGAAACAATCAGTGACGCTGAACGCTTGGGTGGAAGAGGTGCGTTTTTTCTCATTTTTTGTTTTGTTTTATCGCCGTGATTTTTTTCGTAACGACGCTAGAAACGCATGATGGCGTTATTCACAGTCAGCCAGCCAATCACAGCGTCATGCTCAAAAACTGCCAAAATCCATTCCAAAATCTATTTCACATCTAAAGTTCATGCCATGGCAACATTTATGAATTCGTCATCGAACTACTAATTTGTACTGGTTTTAGGTATCTGTTGAGTGTGGCCATTGAAAAAACGTTATTTCAGATTGGGTTTCTTGCTTTCCAGAGCTGGCATGACGAAACACTGTTCTGGGATCCGTCAGAGTACAACAACATCAGCACATTGACGTTGCCTCATGACGCCATTTGGGTTCCAGACACCGTCCTCTACAACAAGTGCGTAGGCAATTTTTGTTTTTTGTTTTTTTACTGAACTGATTCGAACCAATTAGTGTACGCCGCTGAAACCGTATTCGAAAAAAAATCAGCAAACTACGGAGCGAGCGAACATTTTAACTCTATTTTTAAACGCAAACTGAAAATTCATTACGCTCAGTCACCGAACGAAAGCAAACAGTTAGCGTTTTCCCTCATGGGGTTCATGTTTTCGAGTGAATGGACAACCCTATACGCAGAACGATTGGAGCATAAACCTCGTTACTGTTGTCTTGCAGTTTTCGAGCTTTTGGAAGTTTTTAACGAGCAAAATGACAGCACAATAGCTGATATCACTTTTATTACATCATACAAGCAATCAGCCCGACAAAAAAATGAAGCAATGCCAAGAAATTTTTACAAAATTTCATAAACGATAGCAATTGTTTCCCTTAAGCCTTGAAATGTCGGACATCGAAACACGACGTTTACTGAACATCAAACTGACGAGCGAACAAGACAATCGCACAACGATCGTGCGACTGTTATACCCGACGATTTACACTTTCTCGTGTCATTTGGACATTGGCAAGTGACATTGAATTTTTTTAAACTTTAATTAAATATAAAAATTTGAAATTTGTTAAAAGTTTCATGTTTTGGTGATGATGTGAGATTTTCAGAAAAAATACATTTCCGCACTTTTTATTCCAGTGCATTTTCCATTCGACCAACAAGAGTGCGATCTGCTGTTCGGTTCGTGGACATTTGCCCAGGATGACATCGACTATTTTCCGACGTCGAAAAACGTCGGTCTCAGCTCTTACATCACGAACGAGGGATGGCGATTACTGGAGTTCACTGGTTGGTCATGGGGAGTCTGATGGTCTAGCTCATGCGGGGTCACCATGGTGTATGGCTACGTCCTTGACGGTATCTACCGTAATAATAGAATAGATAGCTGTTTTGTCTTGACACGATGTTACTGCGGTCTTCCGAACACGGTCAAGAAAGAATTTTTCAAATTATTTATTATTTTCTTTCATTCCCTTCATCGTAACAGTCACTGATGTTGAGACAGATCACGTCGAGACCAACTCAACTACGATACTCCATCCAACTATGGTGCATAGTTTTTGGCATCTCCACTTTTTAGAAACAGTTCCAGCCAAGAATCTGAACATCACCAGAGAACTATGCAGCTGAACTCCGCCAAAATCTCACTGAGTCAGAACAAACTTTATTTCGCACACTGATTGACTTCGTGCAAACAAAACCCAAGCAGAACAAAGAATAAAATTGAGAAAACGGCGAAAAGAAATAAGGAACCATGAGAAACACAAAGTGGCAAGCTGCCAAAACCGACCAAAATAAAATTTTCGGCTGATTAGCGCTTCCGGTGCGACGTCACGCGGATGTTTTTCGGAAAATCAAATTGCAGAAAATGTTATTCTCTTTTCTTTGCAACAGCGTAAATTCGTTCGAATAACATCGCTTATCAGCTGCACATTTGAGTGCGGCTTGCTGATTCGTTATACACCAGTCAGCCAGCTTCTCAGGTCAACAATTTGAATATGTTTCCATTTAATGTGAAAAAATGTGATCTCTTGGCTGTTTGCTGTTTTCGTGAACGAACAAGTGACGTGAATTGTGTAATGCGTGTTTGACGAGACGTAAAATCATTTGATGCTCTAATCAACTTGAAATTGTTGTGACTTTGCGCTCAGCCGTGTCGTTTTTTTCAAGTGGCTTCACTTGTTTTGGTACACGCTAGATAAAAATGTCCGGTACACTGTCCGTCGGTTACGTTTTAAAACGAGCGCAATCTAATTATAATTTCTTCAGAAACGTTCAATAACATGCTTTATACTGAAAAAATGCCCATTGAAACAAGTTCATTTGCATCGTTGTGTTCGTTCGGCTAAAACTCTGAGCTAGAATTTCACAGTCCATCTGGCTAATATGTACAACTAGCTGATTGGTTGGCTGCACACACGTGCAATTGATGCATGCATTCTGTGCAAGCACACTCCAAACGCGTCTCCACAGCAATGCGTGCATCAAAAGTAACTACTACATGTGTGTGTGCCGCCAACCAATCAGCGGGTTGTATATGTTTGCCAGATGGACTGTACAATAACAAAAGTGTTCCATTTTCTCAGATTAGTTGTCTTTCACCCTTAACACTCCGTTCCATTCCAATTCATTCTATTTGATTTCGCGAAAAAGCAGGAAACTCCGATAAAAACTGCATGAACAGCACGATTCTCCAGGCCACCGCCACGTCACCAAGTATTCGTGCTGTCCGGAGCCGTACACGAATCTCGTCTACCGCCTGCGTATCGTGCGCAAGCCGCTGTTCTACATCATCAACCTGATCGTGCCCACGTGCATCATCACAATGATCTCACTGGTCGGCTTCTTCATGCCGTCCAACGCGCGAGGCGAACGTCACGAGAAAATCACACTGGGCATCACGACGCTGCTGTCGATGTCGATTCTGCTGCTCATGGTGTCCGACTCGATGCCGACTACGTCGAATTATGTGCCGTTGATCGGTATGACCTATTTTTTAAACGTGTCCCACTGAAATGACGTCATGTGCCGCCAAACATGCGCTTGTCGTTCACAGCAAACCAGACTTTCCGTTTAGTCAATTTCTTCCTGTAAACAAACGGTGAATGTCGAATCAGTCACACCAGATTGAAATTTTAGTGCCTGTACTTTGTCAAACGGGCGTTTTTAAAGCAAATGACGTCATGTGCGCTTGTCGTTCACAGCACACTAGACTTTCCTTCTTTAGCCGATTTCTTCCCGTAAACAAATGGTTAAAAATCGATTTCTGTGCCACCCTCGTGATTACCCTCGTGGCCTGGTGGTAGTGCGTTAGACTACAGTCTGTGCGCTCGGGGGATCGAGCGCCGCCGAGGGGTGTATAGACACTTAATGACAGAGAAAACGCTTCTCTGGGTTAGCCCTGGCTAAAAACATCGCCTAAAAATCACAACAACAACAACAACAACAACAACAACAACTCGTTCCAGGGCGTTTCTACCTGGCCATGATCGCACTGATCTCCGTCGGCACCGTCACGAGCTCGCTGATAATCGAGGTGCAAAAGCGCGGCCACCTCGGCCGACCACTGTGCACCGTCGCGCGACGCGTCCTCTGTTGTCTGTCGACGGTGACACGGACGCACGTGCCGATGCATGTGAGACTGCAGATTGCTGCTGGCAAGGTCGCCTGATTGTGATGGACGTTTCGGGACTTTTTTGCGGTGAAATACTGTGAGCTGAAACTGAAACTCATGAAGTATTCCATTTAAAAG
The DNA here is from genome assembly GCA_030248135.1 of Theristus sp. LFF4_11. Lineage (NCBI taxonomy): Eukaryota > Metazoa > Nematoda > Chromadorea > Monhysterida > Xyalidae > Theristus > Theristus sp. LFF4_11. The sequence continues at coordinate 66,688 of JASANC010002565.1, read as the reverse complement.
ATGCTGAAATGCTGGAATTCGGACAATAGCGTTCTGCATTAACAGACAGCTGATTTGGCTGCGTTCGAATCACAAGAGCGCTGATTGGCTACACAGTCTCGATGCAGGCATTTGGCATTTGAACTCAAATAGATCCATAAAATTTGCTTCTGCGACATTTCAGATGAACCCACGTCAGCTGTACAAAACGCAACAGCAGTCAACAACGCCCAATAACAGCAAGTCGGAATCGGCAGTGAACAGTAGACTGCCGAATGACAAAAGCACTGCGCCGTTGGTCTCGCCGGAATCGACCGGATTAACGGATCGAACCCCGGGCAGATACAGGGAACTGGATGAGTATTTGGCGCAAGGTGCCCTGATTTTTATGGACCGTTTGCTAATTCGGTTAATGCACGCGCGAGCTGAAGCGCGTTGACGCGTGCTAACATGAACGTGCGTATGAATGTGTGCATGTTCTAAAACTGAAGCGCGCTGACTCGCGCTGAAGCTGCGCTGTTTTTTTTTGCTTCATGAATGTGCAGCGAAATGACGAGCGCTGACGCGCTTCAACCTCCATGAATGGCGCTTTAATGTGGCCCTATTTGACGCCGAGTAACAAAACTGCCCGAAACAACTTACGCCTCGTAATTAGTTACTCAAACATTCAACGTCCGCAAATCGTAATTTCGTAACTATTTTTTTCCAGTGCAGTAAGATATGGGAACCAACTTGGGCACTATTCTGGTCGCAAGTGGCTTTTTTCTTGTTTTTATTCTTGACTTTTATTATATTATCCGAGAAAAACTGTTATACGTAGATTCAGCAATTTTTATGAACAGTAGCACCAAACAGACATGAAAACCAACTCAACTGTTGTAAACAGAAAAACATTGCATCAAAAAACAAGACAAAACATGCATGTGGTATTTCTTATCTGTATTTCATGCTGTAACCAGCACACTCCCCACAGGGAAAAAGGAAATTTAATGCACAAATTTAGATTCAAAATTCACAAATTCAAATTAAATTCAAATAAATTCAATTACTACCAATCAGTACTTTGGCTTTTTACGTTTCATAATTGGGCCAGTTACTGTTTCACATTGCTTCAAAATTTGCATGATGGAAGATATCTCAAAATGCACATGGTCACGCATTGCTAGCTCCTGACAAGGTTCAATAAAATGCACTACACTGTCCTGTTCATAGGCTCTACGAATGAGATTGTTCAATCTATCGCATTCTTGTTCACAATCCTGTTTACGGGGAACAGGTGCCACACAAATGTACGACACTTGCGGAAAACGGTGTTGAAGAAAATCAGTTAGTGCAAGAAACCTATTGGCAATTTTTCTGGTATCACACATACTGAAAACGTCATTCACACCAATAAAAAGCACAATGGACAGCTGAGGGTTTGGCATAGAATGTGATTCAATTTTTGACTTCAACTGTCCTACTTTGCATCCACTAAATGCTCGTACTATTGCACTTTTCCAGTTCTTAGTACTCAAACGTCGCAACTGAGAATCACTCAGCAGCAAATGGTCCACAACAGCGGACTGTTCAGATGCAACAGCAGATGCAGCGGTTGAAGGCCCTGGTGTGCAGAATTCTGTTGATTCGTCCTTTGACTGTCCGCCGAGCAACAACGGGTTTCGACACCACTGGTCAGCCATTTTATCAGCGAAAATTGTGTCATCTGGACTTACTGCTAATTTCGGTTGATCGACACTCGACTCATTGTCCGAGATGATTTCAGTTTCGTGATGCGCTGGAATAATGACTGCCTTTGTTGGCGACGTTGCCAAAGCACCAGGTTCATTAGCCTCCTCGCGCTTATGTTGAATCATGAGATCGACAACAATGTCCTTGATCGCGTCAAGTCGACGAGCCTCGATTGGACGATCGGTTCGCAAAAGTTTGAGACAGCCCTCGGTGACTCGTTTCGTCGCCCGCTCTTGTTCGGTTGACATTATTATCGTTTAATTTTTGACAGAATAATGTATATGAATGGCCAGTTGGGCCGGATAAAGTGACCATTTGGGTCGGGTTAGTTTCTGGCCATTTGGGCCGTGTGGTGGCCAGTTGGACCGGATAAATTGACCATTAGGGTCGGATTATTTTTTGGCCATGTGGGCCGGTTGGTGGTTGGCCATTTGGGCCGGATAATTTTGCCAGCACCGAGCGAACGCCACGATCGAACATAAGCGCCAAGACCGAACCCAACTCAGAGTGAAGCCATCACACGCCAACATGAGCACAACGAGCACACGAATTTAATACAAGCAGTAAATGTTACGATGCAGTGAAGCCAACACACACGATATATGCAAATGTAAAGCTGCCTGGGTTTACAGACAGCTATAGAGCGACTGCAATATGTTTTGATTCGGAGACTAGTGTGTGAAATTTTTGTTGCATTATGCACAACAACACAAAACATAGCAATGATGCGATATAATGTTTTTATGGTTACTTTTTGCACACTGAAATAGCCGTACGTACAGTTCGAACGACTATGATCGGTAATAACTGCACGGTCAACACGATACCGATCACCAGACCGATGGCACATAAGATTGTTGTCGCCCATTCGTCCCAGAACGTGAGCGCCAAATTGCTAAATTCAAATCCGCTGCCTGTTGAACGCACATCCGCTATCACGTGACCAATTTTTCCAAGTCGTTCCTTTTTGACGTAAGCTAAGCTACCTTCAATGGCAAAAACCGTTTCTGAGGTCCCGCAGATGACTCGACAATTTTCCTTGACGCGACCCGAACGTAGGTGAACACGGTGTTTGCTGATGATGCCACTTTCTTCGCATGGAACAGCGAGATGGAACGATTGACATTGAACATGAGCCATCGTATCTGTGTGGTCAGTGCGACACGTTAGTTGCAGTCTCGCACCCGATCGACACGCAAAGCATCCTGTGACACTGTCAACTTCCACTTGGCATCGATTCGTTTCAGACTTCCTTTTCAGCTTCATGTCTTCCATTGCAATTTGTAATTCACCTGCCAGAATCTGATCAAAGTCGGCCTTCACTGAATTGCCATCATCGGATACCAACAGATCCATTCCTGCAGTCTTCAATGGTAATGTGTGTTGTTCTTTCAGAAACAATTCTTCCACGGTCATGTCGTTGCAATAGCAGCTTATTTGGTCGTTTCTCGACTCGCAAGTGCATATATCCAACGACATGTAACAAGTCAGTTCCTTCGCATGTGCTTCCGATGCGCACTGCAATTGTCCAAGTTGTCCAGTAACCGGTTGACCACTGCTACTTGTTGTTTCGAGTAACGCCACGTGTCCTTTGCCATCAGCGATAAACGAAGAACTCAAGATTGGCATGGGAGGTGCCGTTATCGACGCTATGGTGAACACGAGCGACTTCCATCGACGTGGCACGGTTGGATTCAATGTCAACAACTGGGTTTCTTTGCTTTTGTCGACAAGAACTGTCACCAGAATGTCCAGCTCGTATTCCCAGGTTGAGCAGCTGAATACTTCGAATACCGTTTCACTGGTCGCCGTTGCATAGTAGCGGTAATACAAGCATCCAGAAGTGCAGTAGAAGCACGAATGAGCTATACAGCCTTCTGAATCAGCACAGAAGCTGAATCCAGGAAACTGACTAGTGTCCTTCAATTCATCTACTATTGTGGTCTTCGTCACATCTTTACATTTATTTCCAAAACATGATCCTGCACCGCTGCAACGTTTCATGCTTGCCGTCTTCATTTTGTACGATCGAGTGAAAAACTTGCTGCGTTTTTTGCAGTTCAATTTGATTGATTTCGTTTCAATAATGACGGTGCCTAGCAGTTCTTCTTTTTGGTTTTGTACGAACAAACATGTTGTCTGGTATGCAGGTGGGACTATTATTCGCGTGACTTCTTGCAAGTTGCATTCCACGGCGCCTCCTCCCCGCGAAACACAGACGCTTTGCTCTGCTGTGAGAGTTACTGTATCGTAGCAACTCATCACTCCTGCGACGCAACCGATCATTATCAGACTCATTGTGAACAGTAAACTGTAATCAGGCGTAGCTTGATATTTTCGCACTTCTGACACTGTTGTTTCAGTTTTTTCAATCCCCACCGATTCTTCTGCAATTGGTGGTCTGGCCATTTCCGCAAGCTCAATTGCTGATTCTTGGTTATCATTTTCGTCTTCATCGCATTTGCGTTTCTGTAAGTACAGTTTCCAGATGCAAATTTTGACGAGTAGGCCAATAATGCTCACTGTCGCGTAGACTACCAATGCAGCCAGTCCAATCAGCAGTCTTGGGAAACAATGTGGATTCTCCAACATCTCAAAGCAAAACCAGCAATCCATCGTATTGCAGAACGGTTGACCGGGGCATTCAATTGTGTTTTCTGCCACAAGCTGACCGTTTGTCCACATTTTCATTCTGACTTCGTGGGTGTCCATTGTTAATTCTGGACTCAACAGCACGAATTCCTCTGGTTTTGGTTTCTTGGTTCGATAGCACGCGAAATCAACACAGATCTCCAGCATGGACATGCTCAGTGGTGAATTTGCCCGAACCCCTCCAGGTGCACATTCAATTCCGCATTCTGAACATGCGTTCGGCACGATTGTCTGGTTGTCAAGAGGATAGTCAACTGAAACATGGCCCCATGCATTTATTGGGATCTCCGTTCCATTGCTATCAACGAACACAGCACTGCTGATTCTTTCGTGTAGACACAGGCTCTCTGCTTTGTCCAGACAATTATTGTATTTGCAGTATTTCGGGATGCCGGTTACATTTCCCGGTTTTCCAAGACATGTCGCATTTGGTAGACTGTCAGAAATCTTCACATGCAAGTTGTCGACCAGATAGATTTGTCCGTTTAGAAGTTCGATTTGTCCGCGAATCATTTGTGACGACATCGTTGGTGGTGGTTTGGTGAGTCGGACTTCGGTTCCATTTCCTGCATTGCTGATATTTCCAGTGTGTCGGTGTGCAGGAGGAATGCAGTCGTTGGACCAATCCGGACACGAGCAACTTTGTCCTTTGCTTCTACATTTGCCCTGTTCATTCAGAAGTCCACGATTGCAGGTGATTGTGGCCCAGCAAAACCTCTCGTTAGGCAAGCTGTAGACAACAGTTCCTGACTGAACACACTTATCGCTTTGAACAACTGGATACTGCAGGCGGTTGTCCAGAATTTTTTCACCATCCGTTGATACTATGCATTTTGTGTAACTGGCTGCTGCCACTGGCAACAACATCATCAGAACCGCGGCAATGGTTGCTGCGCAAATTGTCTGATTGACGGACTTCTCTGCAATTCGTTTGCTGCGACGGAGTTCATCCTTTGGTTTCGGTTGCAACGATTCAGTTTCATTCGTTTTCTGTGAGTCCACCGGTTCTTCAGTTGCCGATGTCTCGATTGGATACAAATGATTGATTGATCGATGCAGTTTCCGCTTATTTGGCAGTTCGATTTCACATGAACGAACTTGACCGTCGGCACTGTGAATTAGCTTCGTAACGCGAGCTACTTTCCAGGCTCCTTTGGGCATGTTCTCGTCTTTCACTATGACTACATGTCCAACCGCTGGTTCAACTTTCGCACGCACTCGAGCTTGTCGATGTTGCCAATCCATTCGTTCGCGCAGTGATTGCAGATACATCTCATTGAATGTTTTCCAAATTTCGGCAGATATTTCTCCTTTCCTTTTCCAATAATTTGTCAGTTTGTCTACTGGCGTTTCCCGAGGTGTCCAATCAGCGTCGCTTTCATTGTTGATACTCAGGATACCCGCTCTTGGGCATCCGAGGAAATCAGCCGGCGTCAGTATTTCCCAGCTGTCCGAATCTTCGTAGATTGGCATCAACGGACGCGAATTGACAATTGCTTCGGTTTCTAGCAGTTTGGTTTCGAATTCGTCCAACTGCAGTAGCCTTCGTTGTACATTGCCTCTCAAGCTCTTCTTCACGACTCCAATCAGTCGTTCGTAATGGCCTCCTTGCCACGGTGACAATGCCGGTATCATGTGCCAGTTTATACCCTGACTCGAGCAGTAGTTGATAATGTCCTCATCTTCAGCCACATTCTTCCAGCATGCTTCGAGCGTTTTCTTTGTCAACACAAACTGACTTGCATTATCCGAGTAAATCGAGCTTGGTTTGCCTCGTCGGCTGATGAATCGGATTAAGCTGTTCAATGTAGATTTGGCTGTCATATCCATAATCACTTCAAGGTGTACCGCTCTCGTACTCATGCAGGCGAACATTGCGACCCACACCTTTTCGGTGTCTTGTTTTGTTTTGACTCGAAAGGGTCCACATAGGTTTAGTCCCACATTTTCGAACGGGCGGGTTTCTGTTACTCGTTTTGCAGGTAACTGGGGCATATCCGGTAGCGTGTACGGTCCTCCTTGGTACCGTTTGCAGGCTGTACACTTCCATAGTGTTTTTCGTATTTGATGAGCTGCACTTGGAACCCAGTATCTTGCCCTCAGCGCCACCAAAGTCTGCTGTGTTCCTGAATGGTTGGACAGCTGATGCGCTCGTTCAATGACAAGCGTCGTGTACGGGTGGTTCTTTGGTAACAGAATCGGCACTTTGGCTGGATAATCCATTGTCGAATTTGCCAATCTGCCTTGAACTCGCACAAACCCGTGTTCATCTTTGAACAGGTGCATTTGACGAACTTTCTGATTGTTCTTGTCGGCCATCATGCTACTGAAGTGCACTCGTTGCACATCGTAATCAAGCCACATTTGACCAGATTTCATTTCGTTTGCCGTTATGGGACCGTTGTCCTGTACGGCTGTGATGACAGTCGACAGAAATTTCAACTTTTCTTGATTCTTCTTTGACAGATTTTTCCAAACTTTCAGTTTGAAGAATCGCAGCACATAGACTGCTGATCTGTTCAGTTTCAACATGCTCGACATTCGAGAAAATCCGAACAGTTCTGCTGTCTTGGATGTCGCTTGGATCGCATGTAATTCGATGGCTGGCTGTTTTTTCCGTTCCTCGGCTTGCACAGCATTCAGCATTTCCGATGTTGTTTCCGGCATGTTCCACTCGGGCCAATTGTTCTCTTCCTCTCTCAGGAATTTTGGACCCGTCCACCATTCGTGGTTTTTATCTCGCAGATCCTCCGCAGACAACGGACGAGTTGCATAGTCGGCGGGATTCATCGATGTGTGAATATACCGGAATGTAGCACCATCGTCGATTTCGCGAATCAGCTTCAGTCGATTTTCGACAAATATATTCAGGCTCTTCGTTGACTGCAGCCAACTGAGCACAACTTGCGAATCACTCCAAACGAACACTTTGGCATTGTTCAATTTCAACGTACGCTGTACAAAAGTTGCAGTTTTGACGGCCAAAACGAGTGCTTTCAATTCCAGTCGCGGAATGGTAGTCTTCTTCGTTGGAGCTAGTTGGTTCTTTGCCAAAATCAGCGCCGTTGAGAATCCACTGTTTGTCGGTATGCGCAGGTAAATTGCCGCTGCACAAATCGCCGCGCTGGCGTCAGCGAATGCGTGAATCTGCACTCCTGGTTTATGAACTTCACCAACGTAACGAGGAACAACGATGTTTGTCATTTGTGAAATGTCTGTTTCAATGTCGAACCATTGTTGACACAATTCTTTTGGAATTGGTTGATCCCAGTCGAAATTTTGACGCCACAGCTCTTGTACAAACAGCTTCGATTTGACCGAAACGGGGGTGGTCAATCCTTGTGGTTCGTAGTACGTTGCTTGAGCACGCATTACGGTTCGTTTCGACACTGTGGTGTCCGAGACAATGGGTTTGATCGGAATAAAACCGAAGGTATCTTGACCAGGATGCCAAGGTACACCAAGCACTTTCAGCTTTTCACCCTTTGCTTGATCTTCAACTGGAACTTGTTGTTTGAATTGTCCGCGAATTCGGATCGAATTCCGAACATTCGGATCTCCCGCAGGGGATGCCACCTATTCTGGTCGCAAGTGGCTTTTTTCTTGTTTTTATTCTTGACTTTTATTATATTATCCGAGAAAAACTGTTATACGTAGATTCAGCAATTTTTATGAACAGTAGCACCAAACAGACATGAAAACCAACTCAACTGTTGTAAACAGAAAAACATTGCATCAAAAAACAAGACAAAACATGCATGTGGTATTTCTTATCTGTATTTCATGCTGTAACCAGCACAGGCACCAACTTGGGCACCAACAAGGGCACCAACAAGGGCACCAATTTGGGCACCATAATGGTGATGATGACTTTTTTGCGTGTACAGGCGATCGAAACGGCTGCCTACCAGAGCCGCAGACCAACCACAACAGCCAATGCGAGAAGGACACCATGCTGGTGAGCGTTCCCAGCAGACGCGAGATCGCGCTCGCCATCGAGGAGTGGGCGTGGGCGGCGACAGTGCTCGAGCGAATCGGACTCGGCACGTTCCTGCTGCTGTTGGCGCTGTGCTCGTTTGGCCTGTTGGCCTACGGAGCGTTTGCGCGACATTGATTGGCTGGGGCTTTTTTCATCTCGAGGTTCCGGTGTGGAAGTTTTCAAGTTTCAAATTTTCAACTTCACCGTTCGGCCGTTCGGCAAGTGTGTGTTTTCCAGTCGAGTTTCTCCGCAAATGCAACATGATCACCGACACGTGAACATTTCGAGAGTCAACACGATCACAAAAACGTGACACGCTATTATGCGCGTCACTCCTTGTTTTCTCGTGATGCCAGATTTGTATACCAGAAAAAGCGAGACTTTTTCGGCAAAGCATTATTTTTGGGGTGACCTACAGATTATCGTCGGTCTTGTAACAACAAAGGTTTCGTTTCAAAAAAATTCCCATGAAAGCCTGTAATTTTTAACGTGATCATGCGGTTGGTGATTTTGGTTGGTGTGTGATTCAGAGAGATTGGATTAAAAATTACTGTCATCGGTTTGTTCTATTGCGTTGTGTGTTGTTTGCAGCTATATCAATGTTGGACTCTATGCTAAACGAATTTACTTTGCTATTCCAAATTTTCGTGTGTGATTATTTTGTTTCAAATTCATTTAAAAATTTTGTTGACGTTTGTCATTAAAAATTGATGCTATATAATTTTCAGGATCTCAATTTCATATTTTCAGTTCTCATCTGCGCATGTTTTGGATTTTTAACTCTTATGAATTTCACCGTTTGTATAAAAGTTTCCAAATAATATGTTTTGTGAGAGATTGTTCATATTGTGTCGAACTGATTGTCTTGCAACGACTTCAGCATGCGATCAAAACATGCTTACATTTCATTTCAAACGGTGCTTAGTATTCAAAACGAATGCATTTTCTTTCCAGCCAGTTCCTTTGCTACGCTGAAAGTTTTCCTTCTCCAGCTTTTTTGGCTTCCGCTCAAAATTGGTGATGTGGTGCGGGTGCTAGTAGTACTGGAAAAACTAACAGGTGCGTTTTGATGATATTATTGAAAATTTTTACATATTTTTAATATTTATCCGATGCAACACGGGAAGAAAATGAACTTTAACAAAATGTTGAGTCAACCATTGGTTAATGCACAACATTAGTTGAACATTTTGTTGAGTAAACCAATGGTTAGCCCAACCAAATGATGTAACCAATGATTGCGCTTGATTTACGTTTCTCAGTTTGGTGAACCTACAAAACGCGCTACAAAGCCTCCCGCTTCTAGTGCCGCTACTGGCTTGAAAGCCGGGTTACTGGTTTATCATTTTTCCCATTGTTCTGTTTGGCTTATAATGTGATAAAGCAACCTGCTGCGTGAACTCGCTATTTAACTTCAAAATCTCACGCAGCAGGTTGCTTTATCACAATAATTTTGTTTCGAGTGGATGATTCTCGCCAGGCTCACACTCTGATCCGCAGCAGGTTCACTTAACCGCGGTCGTATATCAAAAATTCGGATCTTTTTATTCAAAATTATTCGTCGTTCTGTTAAAGCGAAAACCCGAAGGGATTTGACTGAACAGTTTTTTTCTTCACGAAATTACGCAAGTAAAAATGGTTCCGCATGTGTGGTCTGGATTTTTTTCTGGTACAGTTCGTTTCAGAGCTGTGAGGGTTCAAAGTAATTGTAAGAAAAGATTGATGTGGGCTGTAGTGGAAATTGCACTTTTTAAAGCCCATTTGAATAAAGTTGAATTGCCATTTTTACAAGCGTAAAGCTGCTGATTTTGTCGTAAATTATCTTTGAGGTCCCAAATTTTGCCCCAAACTGTGGTGAACTCTTTTTGCCACATCAACAACTCAGCGCTAAATTCCAGTTTTCTGTTTTTTTGCATACATTTCGTATCTCGAATTGGAGTTGTTCGGCCGAATTCTCTTGGGACCCTTTCTATCTTTTTTTGGGATTCAGTGTGAGAAACTTCGAAAGGCGTTTTGCCAACAGTCTGAAGTGTTGTTATACATAATTCCATTGGGATGAGAAATATAGAGCCAAGCATTTTTGATGATTTGATATTCTCGTTTTAATAGCAGAACGAAAATCCGCATCTTTTTGTAGTTTCTGAAGCGTATCGAAAATCAACACAACGGAAAAGTTTTTTTGATTGGCTTATTTGAAAAGAACCTAATTGCTGATTGGGCAAATTGTCGCAGCTAATCAGTAATCAGCGTTTCTGAAAAAAAATTATTTCAGCAAAAGTAGGTATTCCAGAAAAAAAACAACCGCAAGATGACCGATTTACCTCGTTTTACATCAAAAATGTCACTTGGACAGCTGTTTTTCCTGGTACTACTAATTTGTAGCGGTTGGTTTTCAAGCTTTTCAATTGAGTTTTTCTTTATTCTTAGTTGTTTTAAAATAGAAAAAAGCTGGTTTCTCTGCAGGCGGTCAAACAACAGAGCTGCGAGTTGAGGAAACGGCAGTGACGCTGAATTTAACCGGTGGGCGTAGAGGATGTGTGTCAGATTTCTCTGAATCTGATTTGGGTTTCTTGCTAAAGTGATTCAATTTTCGTGATGAATCTGACGTGGGCCACTTTTTGTTAAAGTCATTCAAGACGACATTTTGGTTGGAAGACCGACAAAAACTGCGTCACATCGCTTGCAATCTATCTCAATAATAACTTATCCAAATAGCTGATTGGCTGGTGATCACTTGATGCATGCATTCTGTGCACACCAAACTCCGCCTTCAAAGCAATTCATGCATAGAATGCATGCATCAGCCAATAATCATCGAGTTTGACGTGTTTATAGCGTTAGACTGGGCTTGTGTCTTTTGGTGCCTCCAGGACGTAGAGCTTGTCGGGCTAGAGGGTGTTGTTGTTGTTGTTGTTTTGTTGTTGGAATTTTTAGGCAATGTTTTTAGCCAGGGCTAACCCAGAGAAGCGTACAGAACGCCACTGAGTAGGGCACCCATCGAGTTTTCTCTGTCATTAAGTGCCTATACACCCCTCGGCGGGGCTCGATCCCCCGAGCGCACAGACAAGAGTCTAACGCACTACCACCAGGCCACGAGGGTGTTCCTCAACTGCCCACGGCGCTGTCCATCTCATCCACACCCCAAGCCACTGGAGTTTGGAGTTTTTTCGGTTTTCTGGAACCGGTTTGGGGTAGCTAACAGTTCAAAATATTAAAAAAACAACATTTTTTTCAGCACAGCGACCAACAGCCTACGCAGGCGAGCTGCTCACTCAACGGGGCCAACGCAAATCGGACCCGCAACGTCTGGTGTCCGATCTGATCAACGACGATCACTACGACCGTCGTGTGCGACCAGTGAAACTGATCACCACACCGACGGTGATCACGATTCGCATGAATCTGTACCAGATCTTGGATGTGGTTCGTCTGATTCCATAGTGCAAGCCACTGTTTCTTGCGGTTTCGCCTTGTAAGCGAATATTATATACTACGTGGCGTTTTTTTACTTCACTGAAAACATCGAAAGAGAAAAGGGCGGATCGTTCAAAAATTGGTTTGCGGTTTTTTTGTGGTCTGTCCACACTTTCTGAGAATAACTCTTTGTATTGTTTAAAAAACGCGTTTTCTCTATGACAGCCCACTCAAGTGTTTTTCACATGATCCGGTTCGTTAATATTTCAGGTGGAACCGACGCAAACGATTGAGATGTACACGTGGGTTACTCAGGTGAAGTTATTGCGAACTTCAGATTGTGGTATTACCATCTTTCTTATTGAACGTGTCGCAATGGGCCTTTTCACGCACGGACAGAAAAAATGTCTCACGGCAGTGCGGAAATTTGAAATCATAAAAACTGAACGTTGTTGCGATATTTGCAAGAAATCGTAAATACCGTAAAGTCTTGCATATAAGGTTCCTCCCACTTATAAGACCCCCACCCAAAAGTGGGCGGAGTGTCACACGGCGGGAAGCCAAAAAATTCAAATTTTTGACTTGGTCGAAATCCCACCCCGTTTATAAGGCCCGGACTTCCTAGTCTTTGCTTTATAAGACATCCTCCCACTTATAAGGTTGTCACACAAAATTCCACTTTTTTCAGAAAATTTTGATTTTCAAATTTATATAAGGAGACCTTATATGCAAGACTTTACGGTATCCTTTGACCAAAAAGTGACAACCACAGTTTTTCAAAAAAACATTCTCTTGCATCAGATGTGGCAAGACGAATACCTCGGCTGGGATCCATCCGAATACGGAGGCATTGAGCGTGTGGTGCTACCGTTCAACAGTGTTTGGCTGCCTGACACTTATCTTTACAACAAGTCAGCTTGGGCTGTTTTTTTTGTTGTTTGAATGAGATTCGTCGGTGCGTTTAATGATTTGAAAATCATTGTTTCATTTCCAGTGTCGAAATGTCGCAGGACGCCACGGAGCGCTACATCAACGTCGTGGTGAAAACGAACACAACTGTCTCGCCACCGGTCGGCGAGATGCGACTGATGTACCCGGCGATTTATCGGTTCGACATGACGTCCTAGTCTGAAGACCGGGCGCTTTTTATTGTACACGTTCAGTGAAATACACTACAACTGGTAGTGATGCTGTGCTCTGTAGTGAATTGTGAAAAAGTGTCCCCATTGCAACACAAGACGAATACTTTTGCATTTTTATTGTCAAGACACAACACGTGCTGACCAATGTGTGAAAAGTAGATGACTATTCTAAAAGAGTAGATAAGAGAAATAATTGTTGGAGAAAAAGAGTAGTTTAGCGTTGAAACGTTGAAGGCCTTTGGCACGGTCGTTCTGTTTGCTCATGGTGTCTGTGTGAGACCGAATTTAGGTTTTGTTTGCGTCACATGACGTTATTTAGAGAAACGACCAGTATTTTGAATTTGCTGCAGAATCTTGAGCTAGACACAACTTGCGTCATGTTTGTGTTCGCATGTGCGCTGATTGGGCGTAATTAAACTGAACACCCTGATTGGTTCGCTTCGTGATTTCAGATTCAGCTGCAAATTGTACATCCGCTATTTTCCGTTCGACAAGCAGAATTGCACGATGACTTTCGGCTCGTGGACGCACGACTCAGGCGAGATCGACTACCGCATGGAATCAGAGGCAGTGCTCATGGAAAGCTTTGTGGCGAACGAGGAATGGAAGGTGATTTCGTTCAACTGGACGCGGCAGGAGGTAAGATTATGTCAATCGTAAAACACTCATTGAAAAGTCAAGTCATAAAAGTCAGCAAACACTTATTAAAAAGTCATAAAAGTCAAGTAAAACACTCATTGGATATCAAACGTTATGATCGCGGAGCCCACTGAATGGTGTGTCCTACTAAACAATCAACTGTCCATAAATAATACTGTTAACTGTAATTCAATTTGCAAAAACAACTCTGCATTTCTGCTAAATAATTTGTTGACTTCTTTCCGTGTCCTAAGATTCAACTGTGTTTCAGGGACAACACACACACAGTCCATACTGATTGGCTATACACATATTGATTGCACCAACCAATCACTGACACACACATAATTATTTCTCATTCAGGTTCAATTCTCATGCTGTCCATTTCCGTGGATTCTGTTGCACGCCAACCTGGTCGTTCAACGCAAACCGCTGTTCTACCTCGTCAACCTTGTGCTTCCCTCTGCCATCATCACACTCGTTGCCACTGTTGGCTTCTTTATGCCCGCCTCCACAACCGGCGAGCGCTCGGAGAAGGTACGGTATAGCCGAGTAAACATGGCAGCTGTTTTCAGGGTGCAAGGGGCGCGCGAAATTTGAATGAAAGAAAAAAAAGACGTTCAGGAACCCAGTCATGTGGCAAATTTGACGGGTTTTTTTAATTGATCAATTTGTTCGTGCTATTCTGTTTCTTTTTTGACCATTGCACATTCGAGTGGCAAATATCTTGGCATGTTGAAAAAGACAACTCCTAGCCTTCGACAGAATTCGCCTTGATGGAGGTGAAAACAAGGACTGCCTTATTCATTCGACCACACTGTAGAGGGGCCAGCGGAACACCCGCGCACTTTACTGTCGCAGTCAGTGACAAACACACTGGCACACACACACACACACACTACCAAACGAACTGGCACATCACACTGCCGACTGTGCAACTTCGCTTGAATCCATTCGTATTTTGCGATTGCAATTTCAAGGACGCATGCATGTAACGATCTGAAACCTAGGATTAAAATACACATATTTTCAGGTCAACCTTGGCATCACCACTCTGCTCGCAATGGCGATCTTGCTGTTGATGGTGTCCGACTCGATGCCGACCACTTCGAATTTCATACCGCTGCTCGGTGCGTTTTCAATCGAGTGGACAGTTAATGGACCTTGAACAAGTCTTCTAATGTGCATTGAATCATCAAATGCGCATTATTGCAAACAATCGCATAGCCCGGAACAATGTCTCGACAACATTCCACATCAGCATTTTATGTTCTGCGGAGAAACTTCCTTTGTCTCTGAACCAGGTCACCCTCGCGGCCTGGTGGTAGTGCGTTAGACTCTTGTCTGTGCGCTCGGGGGATCGAGCCCCGCCGAGGGGTATGTAGGCACTTAATGACAGAGAAAACTCGATGGGCGCCCTACTCAGTGGCGTTCTGTACGCTTCTCTGGGTTAGCCCTGGCTGAAAACATCGCCTAAAAATCCCAACAACAACAACCAACCAACCAGTCGTGTCATTGCAGGCTGGTTCTACCTGAACGTCATCCTCTTGACCTCCATTGGCACACTGCTAACGAGCGTTGTCATCTGGGTGCAGTCCCAATCGAAGTTCGGACGCGCCGTGCCGCGGTGGCTGCGATGGCCGATTTTCTCGCCCGTCTGTCGTTGGCTGCGCATGCAGCCGAGACCGGAGCTGGTTGCTTATTGGTGCACCAATGGCTACAATCAGTGGGGCATCCGAATGAAACCGACCGATCAGGTTCGGGCGCCGGTTTTCCTCCGAAAAGTCAAATTCAACACGCGAAAAACAGCGTCATTTCTTTAAACGACCTATTTTTTATTGCGGTATTCTTGAATTTCTTCAGAGTCACATTGCTCAATTATACATGTTGCCAACGTGTTTTTACTTGTTCAGCCAAACCGAATGGCTGGCATTCTGGCTCTTTTTCAATAGCAAAATGCAGCTTCTTTATTCTATCGGAGTCACCAAGCAGATGATTTCCACATTTTTTGCAGCACGAGCAATCAATCGGCCTTCTGACGATGTCGACCAGCAAAGAGGCGGAGTCGCCCGGCAATTTCGCCGGCGCCAATGCGGGCAACAACAATGCGAACAACAACATTTGCGCTGAGCGCGGCAACCCTAATTGTTCGCCAAATCACCAGACGCCAACCTTGAAGTCGCCACGGAATCCGGGAAAAACCGGACAAACATCGGCTAGTGAACATTCGGTCTCCGATTTCGACGCCGTCCACCTAGAATGGGAACATTTGGCGGATATTTTCGATCGATTTTTACTGATTACATTCACGATTTCGGTGATTTTGGTTACTGCGAGCATCTTCGTCACCGGACTTGTTCTGAATGAGGCGTCTAGCTTGGACGTGTTTTGAAATTAACAGACATGTGCGTCTTTTGAAATGTGTTTGTTTTAAGTGTCGCTAATTGGCTAAATCGTGTTGTGCTACGAAGCTCTGCAATCAAATCGGCATCATTTTGTTCGGTTCAAATTTGGCTGATTTTAATTTTCAAAAATTCCTTTCACGATTTCTGAAGTTTTGGAAGCATCAAGTGATATTGAGTTTTATAACAGGTTTGACTGATATGCTTGAATCGTGTGGAACTAACGCACTTCAATGGGGTTTTAGAAGCTGATTTATAGAATTATTGACAAAAAACAATCTACAGAGTGATCAAAAACCGTCAATAAGGGGAAAGGGCTGGTATTTAATTTAATACAACAAATGGCAACTACATTTCATTCATGGCTGTTTCAGCTCAAGAGGTAGCTTAAGTTCTGAATACCAACCGTTTTCTCTTCTGATCACCGCCACATAATATAGTACATGCGTGTCGGTTACTTTCTATGCAATCGAAAATTTAGATCTGAATTTGAAAGGCTGCCGCGTATTTGGTGAATGATTTCTTTTACAAAAGAATAGTCAACCCCGGAGCTTCGAGTTTTTCCACCGGAGCACAAAATCAACACCCTTTAGTTTTAGTCTACACCACATGTGTACTTTCTTACAAGGTTTCAGAAGCGAAATTTGAAAAAAAACTTTTTTATGGTGCGCCCAAACAAATAAAAGAGCAGCTTGTTTCCGATGCTCTTACCCTTTCAAATTTATCGTTTTTCATTTGTTTCCACTGTCTTTTTAAAGTGTTTGTCAGAAATCCATCCAGCGGGAAGACTATTTGTTTTTTACATTTCTCATGACCCCATCTTCAACTTTGCGAGTTTTATTCTTTGCGGTATCTTTTTGTTCTCTTTGCAATCTTGAAAATGTATTTTGTAAATACCGTTTTTTTGACATTTTCTGACAATTTGAAGAGAAAATAAACAATAAGTTGATGTGCGTATGTACGTGAAGAGGTTTCACAACAGAACAAACGAATTCAGTGCTTTTCAGCCGAAATTTCACATTGTGTTTCAAAAACTACTGTTAAAGTTGAACTGAACGCTCTCTACTTTGCTGCCTGGTATTGCTTTGCATTTCATAAAGATGTTTGTTTTATTGTCTTGAAGCTAAGCAAAGCAAAGCTGAAAATTTGTGTTTTACACAAGCGATTGAATGTAAAAAACGAACAAAACATCATTTTTTTTTGTTTTCGCGAGAGAACTCTCAGTCTGGGATCGTTGAGAAAGAAACACCGTTAAATGGTTGAATGCTTCTCTGTTCGTCTGGCGATCAAAACCGCAAAAACAGGCGACTTATCTGGATTTGATATTTCTTTACACTAATTTTGAAATTGTAAAACAACCTTGTTGATGTCAACAATTTTGGTAGGTGAGCCTCTGCGCATTACGTTTACGTACGATTCTCACCAAAAAATTGGATATCGTACTTTGAAACCGTTTGCGTGAAAAAATTTACCGATTCGAATACGATTACGCTTGTTCGTTTCAACACACACAAAAAATCACAGATTTTCAAAAGTGAAATTCACAGGCCACACACACCGTCCGTATTGTCGTTACGATCTCAAACAAGGGTGACAAGAACTAACAGATGCCGCTCAGTTTGACAGAATCCACCATCACATCGTGTATCGACACAAGAATTGTGTGGACGCATTGAAGCAGCTTCAAAACAATTGTGTTTTTTCTCTCTCAACATTAAGCGCCTGCCCAAAATTTCTCACACTCCTCAGTACTGCTAGCCACGTAAAGTCAAATGCCAAAACTTTTAGTCCGCCACGAAGCTCTATGACCGATCTATAATAGCTGGTCTCGAGACGATCTAGCTGTAATATGTCTCTGAACGTCAAGGAAACATTTATCAGGTTCTGTGTCCCTGAATGTTTTTTCCCTTTTTTACACACTCTCTCTCAGATTTTACTCTATTTGAGAAAGAAATTCAGAATAAGCAAAAAACCCGAAGTTTCTGCGGCGTTTGCGCGCGGGATAGCAAAATGCAAACGTTTTTTGCCTGTTGCCGAAAAAGCCCGTTATGCTGTTTTTTCTTTTTGTTATACGATGCCATTTGTTTTCGTTTTGGGAAGTGCAAAAAAAGACTTGTGTTCCTGGTTAGCAAAACGTAAAATCGTCTGAAAAGCCTGTTGACAACAGGTTCGTATTTCTAATTCGAGAAAAGCACTGAAATTGTGAAAATCAATCAAACACGTCAAACTTTGCGTTTTGAAATTGAATCACTGCGTTTCAGAGATCCACAGATCAGCTAGAATCATGGAAATTTGTGTTCGTATTTCGGTAATGCTGATCTTCGCAGGCTCTTGGATTTCAGCTTCCGACATAAATACGGGTAAATTCATTTGGATGTTTGCGGAGCTTACATTTCAAGGTGTGAAGGTTAAAACACTCAGCACAATGAGTGCAGTCTATCAACTGTTTGGTCTTGTCACAATCTTGCATACGCTTGCAAACCAATATCGAATTGTCACGGAAAAGTGTTTCATTTCTGGAACATGCATTTTAAAGGAGAAATTCCCATTATCAGAGATCTGTACATTTGATCAAATCGCTAGGTTGACAGTACAGTCGTTTCGAGACGCGATAATTCGAATGAAACTTGAGAAAATTTGATTTTGATCATCAAAAACTGTAATCCGATCCAAAACGGAAACCAAACTAAAATGTTTATGCAAAAATTTCAGCAGACTCCAACGATGACGAGATGGTAACGATGGAGAATCTGAACGAGAACATGACCGAAGTGACGCGAAGGACGATGTCGTCGTGTTCGTTGATTCTTGTTTGCTTGTTTGCAGGAAGACGTTTTGAAAACATTGAAGTCCCATTTCTTGAGTTGCCACAAGCCACCGCTCCTCTGTGCTTTGCATGTGTGTATCACACAAAAAAGTCAAACGGTGAACTTTAGTCGACTTCAGGCGCCGAAAGACTCAAATCAATATACAAACAAATAAAATGTGATTTTCGGAATTAGCGTGTGAAACTCAGAATATTTACAAAATGCGCTATTGTTGCTATTGAGAACCTGTAACCGGCCACGATTACCAGAAACAACCTCAAAAGTTGCCTCGGTTGCTTAAAAAAAGAACAACGGAACATTTTTTTGTCTGAGTGTGTCATTTCAGACACTCTGCTGAGTGCAAGTGCGTCAGTGATCAAGCACCATCGCTCCCGTCCGCATCGTTTGGTCGCGAATCTGATCAACGAAGATCGCTACGATCCGCGCGTTCGCCCGGTGCGCAACATGATGACACCGACAAAGATCACCGTTCGAATGAACTTGTACCAGATACTGGAAGTGGTAAAAAGATTCTCTTGTCTTTGAATTGCCATGCAATAATTTAATTTATCTTGTTGAATATGGTGACGTAAATATGAAAAGAACAAACTGGATTTCAGATCGAACCAACCCAAACGATTGTGCTCTATCTCTGGGTGACACAGGTGAAGTTCGCTAATTCAGTCTTTGGACCGGTATATTGGTTTGGAAACGATTTCAAAATTGATTTGGACTTATATTCAAAACTTGATTTGCTTGATGGGGCAAACCCGAACTGAACAAAAAAAACTTTTTTGTTCTGCTGCCTTATTTCCCACTCAAATTAAAACCACAGTAATGATGCCCAAAGATCTTCTTACTTTTCTCTTGACCCAATATTGCAGATGTGGCAAGATGAGTACCTCGGCTGGCATCCGTCTGAAAATGGCGGCATTAAGCGACTTGTGCTGCCGTACAGAAGTGTTTGGCTGCCTGACACTTACCTGTACAACAAGTGCGTTCGCATTCACATAAAGCGGGAGTTCTATTTTCTGAAAGTTCTTTGCTTAAGGTTTTGAAGCTTCTCGGACAGCCCTAGGATCTGAACAGCATTAGAAAACCACGACTTCTCCATGTATGGGTCAAGTTTTGGGCTTCGATAATGCAATAGATTTATTTGTGAAAAACTACGAACACAACGAAAGATATCATTGGCACTGAAAAACAAAACACATAAAAAAACAGAATATCAAACCTCTTAGCCTTGAAATGTCGCAAACCAACACGGAACGCTACATCAACGTCGTCGTCGAAACGAACACAACAACGAAACCCCCGACGGGCCAAGTAAGTTGTCGGTCATTCTGTGTAAATGGGGTAGAAAAAATAAAAAAAAGGTTTTAAAAATCATGGTTTTATCACATACATTTTCGCAAAAAATGACTTTGCTCCTCTGTGCCATTCCAAATCCTGAAATGAAATAAAATGAAATAATAAAAAAATCGAACAGTCAAAAATTGAATTGAAGATATTATTTTTCGGGAGCGTGGAATTACACTTCAAAAACTTTCATCTGTTGGCAATTTTTTTTCCAAAAGAAGGGAAACCGATGGTAATAGTAATTTAGCATCAGTTCTGGTTGTTGTGTGTTTTTCTCACAGGTGCGCTTCATGTTCCCAGCAATCTACCGGTTCAGCTGTCATTTGGACATTCGATATTTTCCATTCGACAAGCAAAGCTGCAAAATGACCTTTGGATCATGGACCCACGATTCGGAAGAAATCGACTACACGATGGAAACTGATTCTGTTCTTCTGGAGGATTTTGTCGCAAACGACGAGTGGAAGTTGATTTCGTTCCAATGGAGCAGAGAAGAGGTTGTTGGTACTTTTTTATGTCTCTCTCGTCAACTTTACATGTTTTTGCATGGTTAACCTTTGAATCGTACATTTTTCCGTTCAGACAAAAACTGTTCTGGTACTTTTTCAATCAAAAAGAATTTCTGCCATTCTACCCTGTGTAAAACCTCATAAACACAACTGCGAACGGGTACAAAAGTTCCCAGCAATTTCGCAGGCTCATTTCTCGTGCTGTCCACGGCCGTGGATTCTGTTGCACGCGAATCTCGTCCTCCAACGTAAGCCGCTATTTTATCTGATCAACCTCGTACTCCCGTCTGCCATAATCACTTTGGTCGCTGTCGTCGGCTTTTTCATGCCAGCCACGACCAGTGGGGAACGTCAGGAAAAGGTGAGCGACGATTGGGGCGCGGGGCGGAGGGGCGTTGCCACGAAACATGTCTCGTCTTGTCTTGTGGGATTTTGTGTGTGTGTGTGTATGTGTTTTTGGTGCGGAGACTCTGTCTTGAGTCGCGAGTTACTGGCAAACCGAGCTGTCTTCTGCCTCCTGATCTTCTTTCGCTTGTATTTCGTCTCGTCTCGCGAAAACCGTGCCACGTGGTGGCAACTGGTGTGGTCGAACAGACAACCAAAATTCTTTTTTTGCAGAATCTGGTTTCGAAACTTGTTTTGACTGCATGCAGGTCAACCTTGGCATAACCACTCTGCTGGCAATGGCGATCTTGCTGTTGATGGTGTCAGACTCGATGCCAACCACTTCGAATTTCATACCACTGCTCGGTGCGTTTTTCTGCAGCGAATGCAAAAACGATATTTCCTGTAACGTCAATTCATACATGTATGCTAACAAGTCATGAATCACAAAACTTGAAAAGTAGTCGATCAGCATGCCAAATTCAAATTCTTGAAAGCACACATCGCATACGGTTTCGACACTTTCACTTTCACTGTCCACTGCGCACACCAACGTAGTCACCCTCGTGGCCTGGTGGTAGTTCGTTAGACTACCATTGTCTGTGCGCTCGTGGGATCGAGCCCCACCGAGGGGTGTATAGGCACTTACTGACAGAGAAAACTCGATGGGCGCCCTACTCAATGGCGTTCAGTACGCTTCTCTGGGTTAGCCCTGGCTAAAAACATCGCCTAAAAATCCCAACAACAAAAACAAAAAAAACGTGCAACATCGCAGGTTGGTTCTACATCAACGTGATTCTGTTGATTTCCATCGGCACCCTACTGACGACCGCACTCATCTGGATGCAGTCGCAGTCGAAGTACGGTCGTCTCGTGCCCGAGAAACTCCGCTGGCCGTGGTTCCACCCCATTGCGAAATCGATTCGCTTGGCGCCGCGGCCGGAGCTGGTCGCTTATTGGCTGGCGCACCAATACTCGGCGTGGGGCATGAAGACGGTCGGTTGAGGAGAGATGATCACGTTTTTGTTTTTGTTCCTTATACTTGGGGAGAGAGCCCTCGCTTATCGGTGGAAATGATGAACTGTTGATTAGGAACTAATGAAACCTACACCGACCACTGACGGTAAAGCAGACATAAACAGCATACGCAACATGGAAGATGTCGATACCATTTGTGCTGCAGTAAACGCAGATATCAGTGAAATCAGCCACACCAAAGTGACGCATACTCTGTTCGTTACAGTTTTTTCGATCTAATACAAGAAGTTCGCTGTTTTTGCGGTTTCGCCAGGTAGACGCATACCGCGGTGCCCCCTGGCTCGTCAGTGCGACGGACACCAGGCAGAACTGCCGAAGCTGTTTTACCACAGACAGATCTTATAGTCTGGGCAAAACATCAGCGAACCTAGGTAGTAAAAGCTCACAAAATCAACCATAGTTACAAAGTTACAATCCAGTCAATGTCCAATTCACCAATGCTCAGGCGGCTGAACAAATTTACAGCACATCTTCTCAACAACATCGTCCCATTTGCATTTTGGTGCGTGGCGATTTGTTTTAGACCATGATTACCAGCGCACAGGGTGCCTACGACAGAGACGGGCTTTCGAGTTTCTACTCTGCTGGCGAAGGAGTTGACTCACGTGCACAATCAATCGGGTTTCTGGCCCAATTGCAAGGCTCAATTATTGTGTCCAATTCCCGTTTTGAGTTACAGAACCTCGCATTGCAGGCTGAGAAGCACGACGCAACGGAACGAGCGGACGAACCGAGTCAGGAGACGTCCGTCTACGAGAACGTTCACCAGCAACAAGTGACGTTCCGCGAAGAAACGCTGCCGCTTAAAAACAACAACGACAATGATGACGAGCGATTTCGCGCCAATAAAAGTCATCGAAATTCAAATGCGGCCAATCAGCACGCGGCGGCGGTGGAGTTTGAGTATTCGGAAATCTGCAGCGACTTTGAGGCGTCGCACTTTGAGTGGGAACATTTGGCGGACATCGCAGACAGAGTACTGCTCGTTGTGTTCACGTTGCTCGTCTGCTTGGTGACTGCGATGATCTTCATCAGTGGCATGGCACTGAATGAAAAGTCCGATTACATGTGAATAAAGCGGCATTCATGAAGCAGTACAGTTAGTGACGCATAGCTATGCGTCGCTAAATATACTGCTCCATGAATGCCGCTTGATGCTTCTTCATGGATAATTTTGAATGTGATTCGTGGTGAAATCGTCGACCGACACGGTCCATCCATCAGTTTTGCAATACATTGTTTTTAGCATCACAATATTGCTGTTGACAGTTTCGCGTCATTGCTGGTGGAATAAAAGATTTGAGCAAATTCAATATGGTCTATACTTTACCCATGGAAATTACAGACGACTTACATGTGAAACGAAACACGTTTCACATCTGTTGCTAAGCATGCAATTTTTGAATCCGAACCTGACTGACACTAAAAGTTATCGTAAAGTGGTATAAAGGTGGAATTTAGAAAAAAAAACCTTTTGATTATACACAGAATCTTCGATTGACTGATTTCAAATCAATGAAGACAAAGCAATTGTTATAAAAAAGTATATAGCTGTGTGTTTTCCAAACTTGTTTTGTGCGTTAGCAATAGTAAGCTGTACATGAACGAACGAACTGAATCTTTTTCAAGTGAAGCTGCTTTTTTTCCGGTTTTGGTGAGCAAAACTGGAATGAACCGGTTTTTCTTCCCTACCCTCTTGCCTCATCTCATCTTCCCTCAACTGTTTTTTTTGTTTTTTTTTACTTTTTCGATTTCGCTCTCCTCGTCGTGTCCGTGTGTCTGCTAGTGCTGACGTTCGTCGTCGTCTGACATAAAATCAGTTGTAGATTTGGATATCGGTTTCATTTGTTGTATTTCAGCATCGATCGATTGGTATTGTTTTGAATTGAACCATTTTTCAATTAATTTTTCTTGGACAAAAAACAACGACAAGCAAAACGAAGACCAGACAACCGGATAGAGGAAGAAAGAGAAAAGAAAACTTGAGAGAACAAGTGATGCCGATTGAGTACGGCAGCGCACAGAAGCGCGCCGCGTTTGACGTCTACCATGCGTACGTCGGCGCCGACAGCGACAGGTTGGTTTTGTGTGCTGTGCATTTTTCAGTTTTGATTTTGTTTGATCGATTCAAAAATCATTGTGAAGAAGGAGAGTTTCCCGTTTTATATTCATGTGATTCATGTGCATGTCAGCAGCGGTCTGGCTAGGTAAAATCACAAGATCAAAGAAGAGAAATGCTCTGTGTAAAATTGAAACAATTATTTGTGAAGAGAAAAAACTGTTCATGGCTTGGAGCAGCATTATTAAACATTGATCTAATCAATGCCACAGCGAATGAAAACGAAAAGAAACTACCTTTTGTTTTTTGCAGCTCCAACGAGTCGCCGTGTTCGTCGCCGACGTCGTTGCCTGGGAAACTGTCGATGACGGGCAAACAATTCGATCCGGTGACATTCGACGTGCTGAAAGTGCAACCGGACGACTTTGCATCGCAGATCACACTGCAGGATCTGCCCGTGTTTCAGGCGATTCAACCGGAGGTGCGTTGCGTTTTAATTTTGTTTTTAGAATAATTTAAAGAATTCATTACCGTTTTTTCAATCAACCGATTGGTCCGCTTTGTTTCGTTTGTATTGGCGCACACTCTGACTGAATGCCGTTGTTTTGTCTTTTTGTCAACAAAATATCAAAAAAAACGGTTTTTTATTCAGTCGGTTTTTCAAGCTGGCACTAAAACGAATTATTTACTCTGCTAGTGTATCTGCAATAAAATCTGTCAGGAGCTGATGACGTGCGGTTGGATGAAGAAGGAGAAGGCTGTGGTGTCACCGAACGTGGTCGCGTTCACTCGCCGCTTCAATCACGTTTGCCTCTGGTGCCAGCGCGAGGTGCTCGCACGGCACAAGCCGAAACACCGCGCCGACGTCATCATGCACTTCATACGAATCGCGAAGGTGCTGTTGTTGTTGTGGGTTTTTGCTTTTTGGCTTGCCTTACTCATGGTGTCTTACACTTCGCTGGTATTATGCCGTGCACTGCAGAATAAAACTGACTGACTGACTGACTGTTTTTGCGGTATCTATCTGATATACCCTCCAGGTTCAGATAATTTTTTTGGAATGGTTTCTCTTGAACCATCGAAACCGGAAGTCACGAAACTCTAATGGTTTTGTTGTCCGGTAGGCGAGGGGAACTAAAGGAGCTTAATGAAACAGTATTTAGTTGGTACTGCTTGACGTTTAATGAACGCTGCAACTCTCAGCCCCGTTCTGAAAAAGCACTTTCAATCAGGCAGCGATTCTGAAAACTTGTTCAGGAGACATCAAATTTCGTTCATTTTCAGCGACTGGTCGATCTAAACAATTTGCACGCCGCTTTTGCAGTTGTGTCTGGTTTGCAGAGTTCGCCCATACATCGGTTGCGTTGCAGTTGGACTGTATGTATTATTTTAACAGTTTTTTATGTTTTTGCAAATCTAGCGCAAGTTTTGTTTCTGTTCGTTCAAAATATGCCACTTTGTTGTTAAGGGCCCCTCGTGTCGACTCTTTCATTCATCACATTTTTAATCTGATGTTTTTTTGCTAATGCATCACTCCTTTTCTCACCGATCTAAATTTTCAGGTTGTCACCGCGAAAGACAAGACATCGCTCGAAAAATTGATCAAGTTGTTCTCAGAGGACAATAATTTCGAGCGGTTACGCAAATACATGGAGAACGCCAAACTGCCTTGTATACCGTATTTGGGTCAGTCACCATTTTTTTATCATGTCTGTTATTTTTTTTCGCCTAGTTTCGTGCGCAGCTATCGGATGGATTGGAATGGATGTTTCTGACCTAGTCCGGGTTCTGAATATTTTACGTTGTACTGGTACTGGTTGTATTGTGAATCATTTTGTCTTAATCATCTGAATCAATGTTACGCACCAAACGACCGCGCGCTGTGCACTTCAGCACGTGTATGATTGGCTGTTTTCGTCTGCTGTTGAGTGAGGAACTGACCAATCAGCGTACTAAATTCGAAAAGCAGCTGATCGATTGACTGCACAGAAATGTGCGTTGTTCTTCTGAGGACTTTATTGAAAAACATATTTGCAGGTCTTTATCTGACTGATCTTGTCTACATCGATGTCGCCCATCCGTCCTCCGGTGGCCTCAATGGTGGTCAACGATCGTTGCTCATGAACAACATCATCAGATTGTTGTCGGAGTTTCAGCGCTCTGAATACAGTGAGTGTTTGTCACACAGGTTTCTTTGATGATGTGACGCGTTAGATTCTTGTTTGTGGATCGAGCGTCTCCCCCGAGGGTTGTCTGGACACATGATTCCTGAAAAACTCGATGGGCGCCCTACTTGTTGACGGCGTTCTCTGTACGCTTTTCTGAGTCAACAACATCGCCTAAATTATTGTTCGTTCGTATGATACGGAAATTAATGAAAAAACGGCATAGAAAACGCCTTTTTTCAAAATTTCGCAGAAGAGCTCCGCGCGATTGAGTGCGTACAGACGTTCCTCGAGTCGATTCGCTACATTGACGAACTGCAGAAGTTCATCGAGGACGATCTGTACAGGTACAGTCCGCTTATCATAAAACGGTACTTGCTCACAAAAATGGACCAAACTGAAGTTTTCCCGCTCGCTCAGTGCATTTTTACCGCATTCTTTTCGGTCTACACAGTTGAAAACTAACACAAATCGAACATACGTTGCCATACGCGCAGGTGTGCGGTTTGTGGATGTGACATAACAGCACATTCAGACGAAAAAACACGCAGGGAATAACAAATGATTCTTGAAATTCCCAAAAAAAACCTTCACGAAACCATATAAATAGAAAAAATCACGGAAAACTCATTTTTTTGCAGACAGTCGACGGAGCTGGAGCCGCCGGAGCAGCAGCTGCAAGCACAAGCGCAACAGCAACAACAACTGAACGTCTCGCACAGTGGAGTCGTTCGACCGACGGTCGCTTCGGACGCGCTCGCGAGACGTGAGAGTCTGCCGGTGATGGCGTTGCAGGTGAGGGACCAAGTTGGAGTTCATGAATGCGTGGTCGCTGTGTTGGTGATGGCGTTGCAGGTGTGAGACAAAGTTGGAGTTCATGAATGCGTGGTCGCTGAGTTGGTGATGGCATTGCAGCTGTGAGACCAAGTTGGAGTTCACGAATGCATGGTCGCTGAGTTGGTAATGGCGTTGCAGGTGGGAGACCAAGTTGGAGTTCATGAATGCATGGTCGCTGAGTTGGTGATGGTGTTGCAGCTGTGAGACAAAGTTGGAGTTCATGAATGCATGGTCGCTGAGTTGGTGATGGCGTTGCAGGTGTGAAACAAAGTTGGAGTTCATGAATGCGTGGTCGCTGAGTTGGTTGCTTATAGTTGAGTTTGTGTCATGTGCTGATTGATTGGTGTGATTGATAGTCGCTGGACGCTGGACGGTTGCTATAAAGCGGCATTCACGAAGCCAGTATTTAGTGACACGCGCAGCTGTATTAAAACATAGCATTGGGGTCACTAAATGATGCTTCATGAATGCCGCTTGATTGAGATGCATTTGCTGATTGGCTTCTATGGATACAGCAGAAACCCAATGAATGGCTGTGATTTGTTGATTCAGGCAGTGAGGATGCGCTTGTTGAAAAAGAAGTTGTTTTGAAGTTTTTTTTAATCCAACGAAATCCCCAATTTTTTGCAGGTCACCAACGAGCCCCCCGCTGCAGTAACGCCGACGAGTGAGCATGCGAGAATGTCGTTTGCTGCACGGAACGCTACTGTGGAACCGCAGGTGCCTTTTAGACGGTTTTGATAAAGTTGAAAATTCTTGGTTAAATTGTGTTGCTAAAACGTTGTTGAATTATGCTAAATTATGCAAAAGTGTGAAAAATGTAAAGAAAAACGACATGTGGTGAACTTTGCATAAATTTCATGCAAAATGAAATGGCCTATTTTATATATTTCAGGAGACAAAAATGTCAAATCATCAGCTGAAATTTTTTCTGGGTAGACTGCAGCTGAGCGTAAGCAAACATGAGTAACCCTCTTAAGATTGACACGGATTTCTGCAAAGACTAAAAAACCCACTCGCACTGACGGACCAGGACCAGGGGTCGTGACAAAATGAGAGAGACAGCGAGCGTTTCGTCTCACCAAATTCCCTTGATCTTGCAGGCGTCCACGTCGATGACCGCCCCGCTGATCGCGAAGATCACCGAGACGCACGTGACGTCGCCCGCAGCGCCAGCCGGCGGCAAACCGCACAAACGCAGCGCCTCGTTCATTCGGTCGCATCGAAAGGCGCAGTCGCTTGGGAATGCCAGCCAGTTCAAGTGCGCGCGCTTTTTGTTGTTGTGGTTTTTGCATTGGCGGGCTTTTTCCACCCGGGTCCCGATAGGCGATGGTGTGGAATTCTCTAGTTTAGCGGTGTATCGACTTTTCTGTGAATAAGCTGTTGCACAAGTTTTTTATCTCAATTGGTTCAAAAGGGGCACATCACTGATGAGGTCACCCCTTTTTGCGTATGATGTTGGCCAGGCCGAAATGCAGAGAACCATCCTTTAATTTGGTTGATTTGAAGCGTCATATGCGCCCTCGCCACCGGAGGGCGCGCTTTCGGTGGGGATTTGGCGATTTGGCGATTTCGTTTGCTCACGTTGGTTAAGAAAGATTAAGAATAACATACCGGTGCGGCAGTGTGTGCACCGTGGCGTACTTGTCGTAATGAGGTGCCAAAAGACTGTGTGCCAATCTGACTGAGATTTGTGGCCAAAAGTGCACCACGTGGTAGTACGTGCCCTCCACAGCCGTCGCACGGTTACGGTGAAGACAACGCTGATTGGCTGTCCGATCGCGCAGCGTTCAAAATGCGGCCAATCAGAGTCCAGCACGCTGCTGTAAAGAAAATTTCACCATGATTTTTGGGTCTCCGAACTGCTGTTCATACAGTTTCATCGGAGTTTCCTGCTTTTTCGCGAAATAAAATGGATGGATGATTCTCTGCAGATTCATCAACGACTCTCTGCCGGGCGGCAGCGGCACGGGCGGTGCCAACAAACCGTATCAACTGGCGAACACGGGCGCCGGACAAATGGCGATCCGCCATTTATTGGACGATTCGCTGCTCGATTTCGACCACTCCTCCTGCACGACGTCGTCGTTGTCGTCCTCGCATACGGCTGCGTTCTGTAATGCTGCCAATGGTGGGTGGGTCGGCAGATGTTCAGAGAACCGGCTGGATTTGGTTGGAACTTGTTTCCTTGTGCATTTGCCTGACGCATAGGTGACGAATAACACAACAGAACACAACTATAGTCCAAAAGTTATAATTTTTCTAACTTGCTGTTTGTTGTCCTGCTTGTTGTCATTTATCACCACACCCCCGATTTTCAGATTCGTCCAACGTTTTCACCACGTCGGTTTGCGGGAGTATCGCTGGTGCAGATGACTCAGGTAAAGTCCTGGTCTGAAGACCGTGCACTTTTGTTCTTGATAGGCATTTTTTCCAGTCGCATTTTTTTCAGTCTGATACCGTTGTCGGACTACACAGTCGCAAACAAAACACACTGGCAAGCGTCACTACGTTCGTGTTTTGTGCCTGTGTGTTTGTGTGAAGCAAGCGAATGTGTGTTCAAAGGAAAATGCAAGGTGAAAGTACATGTGATCGAAGTCAGAACGTGTTGCACTTAGGGTTGGCATGGTAAAAATACCGGTTTTTTTACCGGTAAAAAAACACGTATTTTTACGCGTTTTTTTACCAGGGCAAAAATTGGTGCCTTGAAAAAAACGGGAAAAAGACCGTTTCTGTATTTTTCCGTTTTTTTTCGTATTTTTCCGGTTTTTTTCAATTTCGGACTCTGAGTTTTTATATCATTTTTGATGAGAAAATGAGAAAATCTGTGACCAAGAAAAATATGATGACGAAATTGACACTGATGTTTTGAAAGAACTGTTAAGCGAGGTGCAAGAATCGGCTGGAGCTGCCGAGCTGAGCTGAAAATTTTAAAAATTCGAAATGTCGCTCAAAATTGTTTTTCTGACACAATTACTGGCTTGTTTTCTTTTTGATCTGAACTGACTCTAAATTCGGTTTAATTGCGTTATTGTAGCAAATTGTGTTCGTCTATTGTGACCAAAGACTGTCCGGTGAAAACGCTGTGGTTTTTTCCTGTGTAATTGGTGGAATATAAACGATTGAGCAAAAGGTAATGTTCGATTTATTGCTGACCTTTTGGGTTTTCAAGCCCAAACATAATTTATTTTCTTTGTTGGTGCACGATATTTTGAACAAAGCATTCTGATAGTTGTTTTCACAAAACCTGGTTCAAGTTTAAAGTTGGCTGCGACAAATATGCGGGTTTTTACAAGTTTTTGGCTTTCGTTTTTTTCCGGTAAAATTACCGTAATTTTACCGGTAAAAATACAGGTTTTTTTACCACGATTTGAAAAAAACGGTATTTTGCCAACCCTAGTTGCACCTAAAGGATACGAAAAACGCACCAATAATTCCCAACCTAAACACACCCATCCTCTGTACTCTCTGAATCACTTTGGAACCTTATGTGCCCATCACTGTAACTGTTCAATGAAACTAATCTGAGAACGAACAACGAAACAAAAAAGAACCATCAACTTGGATGGAAACCCTTGGCACATTCCATTCCATTCAATTTTATTTCGCGAAAAAGCAGGAAACTCCGATAAAACTGTATGAACAGCCTGAAATTCGGCACATGGAACTTGCAGGCTTGGAGACGGCCGATGATCGCTCGAAAAGCGGCACGATTCCGAGCCAACATCGTCAGCCGTCAATTGGTGCCGTTGGCATCGACGTGGCAGACCTGCCGTCGCCACTGGTCGCCAATTTGATGCCGTTGACGGAGTCGATCGTGTTCGAGGGCGCCGTCAGACGCAAGACACTGCTGAAATATGGCAGGAGGCCGAAGGTGCGACAGTGATTGTGTTGTGGGGGTGTTTGGTAAACAGCGCAGGCATTGTCGTGAGACGTTGCTTCACACCGTTGTTGTTGTTGTTGGGATTTTAGGCGATGTTTCTAGCCAGGGCTATCGCAGAGAAGCGTACAGCACGCCATTGAGTAGGGCGCCCATTGAGTTTTCTCTGTCATTAAGTGCCTATACACCCCTCGACGGGGCTCGATCCTCCGAGCGAAGAGTCCACCGCACTGGCACTGCCAGCAGGCCACGAGGGTGACAATTGCATTGGCATGGGTGAGAAAGGAGACCAGCAAGGACACCACCAATTTGAGAGACCGCGGCAGTGTGACAAAAAAGCACTGCAACGTTGGTGCTGTGTTGGTAACTCTTGGAAAATCGTAGTTCCGGTCAGAGAAGCAATACACTGCACTGATGAAGCAAATCCACTTCTGCATGAATCAAATTGACCGGGCTAATAGAGTCATTTTTGATATATTTCTAAGTAAATGGTGTATTTCGAGAAAGCGCCCTGCAATTGCTCTTATTCATTTTTATCGCTTTTATTTTTGTTTTTTATTTGTTCCGTCTTCCGTTTCAGGTGGCCGCGTGGTCGCGCTACTGGTGCTGCCTCTCCGAGAGCTATCTGCTGTACTACGCGGTGCGTCGTTTCCCGCCGCTTCCGTCGCACATCAACTCGGACGCGAGAACGGCGGTTGGTGGTTTTTATTAATTTTTTTTTGGAATTTTCGATTGTTTCTTTTTCTAATTTACCTTGCCACTGTTGTGGATTTTTTGTCGGCTGGATTGGTTGCCACCACAGCACTTCATTCGAGAGTGGTACCGCTTTTCAGAGTAGTTGCATTTTTTTCTTGTATTCTGCCAGATGATTACAGTCCAACTCAATAACAGTTGCAACTAGCTGATTGGTCGGTGATCCCGTGGATGCATGCATTCTGTGCATGAATTGCTTTTTCTGTGGCGACGCTGCGTTTGGTTTGCACAGAATGCATTAACCAATCAGCTAGTTAGATATGTTATTGAGTTTAGACTGTAGTTGGATACGAATCCGGCGCATAGCTGCTCTCTGTCATTCAGGTATTGCAGCGCCTGAATAGAAGAAAAACCGTCCACATTCTGTTTCTCGAGCTGTTGTGGTGATAACATAATTTCCTGTTCCGTGCATTTTCTATTCTGCTCTCATTTTCAGTTCAAAACCAAGCCGTACAAAATGATGTGCGTCTCCGGATGGATGGTGATCTTGGCGAGTGACCCGTTTTGCCCCGACGGTTTCCAACTGCAGGAGCCGTCGAAAGGTGCGTGGAGACTAAGGGGAGCTTTTTTTACACACATCAGCGTAGCTTGCCCAAAACACGCGAGCTGCTTGCGGTTTTGTGCCGTCGTGTTCTTTGACGGCTTTTTGTCACTTTTGAGACGAAACGGTCAAACTAAAAGGAGGAGATCACTTAAAAACGTTGTCAGCAACACTCACTCGTTGTCTCAGCTCACAACAGCAAAAAGTGCCGTTACGTTTTTTATTATTGACCAGCAGACCCCCATAAAAACTGTTTTTTGTGATAATCTTCCAGGCAACGTCTACAAATTCCGTGCCGGCTCGCAGGCACGCGCCATGCAGTGGGTGCAACACCTGAAACAGGCCTCGACACGACATCAGAAAGAGCTACCCGAAAATTTGATCGCGTTTGATGAGTGAAGTTCTGGTTGGGAGACGGTGCATTTTCATTGGACACGTGTCACACGCTACACAGCCGTTAACAAACACACTGGCACACACACGCGACATTTTTGCGCTGCGCTCATTGCGGTGGTTTGTGATCGTTGTTAAAACAAGTGCGCGGTCTTCAGATATGATTTTTGTTAGCATTTTTAGCGTGAAACTAACACACGTCTTTGTAAACAGGGTTCTCGTCTTTTTGATACTTCCACTCGTTCATTGGTTTGCAGTGCAGCACTTGGCTGCAGTGGAATTTGTGGAAATTTTGGAAAGCCGTGTTTTCTGTGTTGGAACTGTGAGTTTAAAGTTGTATAAGTTCACACGCAGCAGAATATTACAGAGCTTAGTGATTGCTGTTCGCTTTTGTAAGTAGTGGTCCAACAAATCAAAATCCCCATTTTTAATGTTCTGAAAAGATAATTGATGTCCTTTGTTGGTTGGCGTAATGTGATAATTTTTTATGACAAGTGGAATCGAAATTTGCTTTTTTCTTCCAATTCATTTTTTCGTGTTTGCTGTGCACAACGAATTTTGATGCTGTTTTCCCGTGCCCTGGATGCTGTTAAAGTCTTTTTATCTGAACGTGACAGTGTGAGATGGCGTGTTGTCACCCCAGGCTGACGGTTTCTAATAATTAGACTATATTCGATCTCCATATCTCTCATTTTCGACCACCGCTCTTGCGATTATTAACGACATCTTTTTTTTCGATTCCGTGGTTTTGAAAATCAAATATTTTAGTCCGTGTGTGTGTGTGGTGTTACGGTGTATCCGTGTTCTGAGGCGGAGCGCGTATTTATATATTTTGTTTCGTGGTGCTTCCCGATATTACGATTACTTTGTTCTGTAATAATTTTTCAGTTATTGTTTTTGCTTTGCTTGTTTGTCTGCCGCTACTTTTTTCGTGCGCTTCAACCTTGCCCGAAATCCGTGACTTGAAACGAATATCATAAGTACACCCTAAAGTCAGTTTGTCAGTACCTGCCAGCTGGTGCCAGGTGACAAACGATCACACTGGACGTTATCCCAAATGGATGTCACAATATTTGTTCGAATATTTTGTTATTTTTTGCAAGCACAGAAAATCTATATTTTGAAACACACCATGGTTGGTATTTTTTCATTAGTCGTTTTCGAAACTAATAAACCGTCCGCGATGCGACATTTCTGGATTTTTTTGTGGATCAAACAAATCAATAATAAATACTGACCAGATTTTGAGCATTTTCGAAAAGAAAAAAGTAAAATCTACCAAACTGATTCACTGCGTCGCGCGGCCACGATGACCAATCAGCGTTTCGGACACAAAATTCAGGCAATCAGCTAATTCACAAGGCAAGAAACCTACTCAGAAAATAAGAGCCGAATGTTGTACAGAGTGATCAAAAAGTATGAACGCATTTTATATTCCGCAGTAGTATCAGTCGTCAGGTTTGAATTCGATTTCCCGTTGTCTCAGTTTTTGTCTGAGCACTTCGATTTCCGACCGCTGGCTTTGCACGATCGTCTCCAGCTGTTTGATACGCTAAAGTAAAAGATTGGAATGGTTTGTAAAAGCAAAACTGAACGAATCTGGCGTACCAGTCAAGCAGCACTAGCAGTCATACATAGCAGCACACAAAGTGCAGCATAGCAGTCAGCTGATTGATT
This sequence comes from Theristus sp. LFF4_11, assembly GCA_030248135.1. Classification (NCBI taxonomy): domain Eukaryota; kingdom Metazoa; phylum Nematoda; class Chromadorea; order Monhysterida; family Xyalidae; genus Theristus; species Theristus sp. LFF4_11. Next base: position 32,348 of record JASANC010002565.1, on the reverse strand, counting down.
GGCTGCACTTTGAATGCAGTCGTGCAGTGATCGATCGAATAAGCATGGTGCAACCAATCAGCGTTCAGGGCATTTCTAATAGGCAATGATCGGAAGCTGTTGCTTGTGGAGGTCATCACGATACCCGAGTTTTCCAGCAAATCTCAACATACGAGAACCAAAAATCCTACTACACTGGTGTTGCTGCACACAAGTTGAAACTACAAAAAATTCAATTCAGTGGTACTGATCCTGAATTCAAATTCGGAACAACCAATCAGTGGGTCGCAAATGAAGATTCGAAAAAATCAATGTGGAAATGACAACAGAACAGACTGACATCGTCAGCAGCAGACACCAGCCAATTGTCTTCGAGCAGTCTACTGGCAGAGGGGCGCGACGCGGGGTCAACGTGCACGCACTGACGGATGAGAGCGCTCTGAGATTGGAAATAAACAAACGTGATCTTTCCGATGGTGATTGATGGTTTTTAAAAAAAAATAATGCTTATTCACCATCACACAGGGCGGATCGACAGCATTCTGTTCATTGTGCTGATTTATCAGTCCTAAACGTTTACAACATTCGCAACTCTCGAGATCGCTAAGGGGCACAACAACAAACTCATTTCAACAAATTTCTCATTTTATTCGAGCGGAACACCCAGACCAAGAGGTGTTCAGCACCTGTGTCCTGTAACGCACCTCGACAGGCCACTGATGCTGAAAGCTGTCATCAATTCGTTCGCTCCTGAGTTGACGTAAGCATTGCGCGCGTTCCATCGCCGTGCCAAACGGGTGGTACAACTCGTACGCGACCACGCCAAAGCTGTACATGTCGACCTGGATGAGCGCCAAAAAAACTATCAGTTTTGTTTAAAGTTCCTCGCTCGAACATGTTTGATTGGGCTGTGCAGCCCGGGCCTTGTCGTACTGACGAGCCTGGGGGCCCGCGGTATACGCTTAACAGGCGAAACCGCAAGAAACAGTGCTTGCACGTTGTAATGCCACACATGACGTGTCGCACACAACACACCGGCTATTGACCCTAATGTGTCACAAAGTCTGAGAACAGTCCCTCAGTTTTCAGCGTCGTCAAAAAAAAAACTTCAAAGTTCAATTCGTCGAGTTTTGCCGCTTGACAATGAAACTGAACAGCGATCACTGAGCATAAAAATACAAAATGCAAAAAAGACTGCCAGATAAGCTGCATGCTGAAGGAAATGAGTGTTCTCTCCCAGAATCAAGCGACAACAAAAAAAGCACAAACTCACTTGAGGCGTATACGAATCAGAAGTCAGCTGTTCCGGCGCTGCATAGGTCGACGTCCCCAGTCCCTGGCTCCGAGGCTCGTCTGTGCCAGTTGTTTGTCTGCACGCAAGGCCGAAATCGCCCAATAACAGGGTGCCCTTGTCCGGCCCGTCCAGGAAAATGTTGCTTGGCTGTAAAAAGTTGAAAAAATGAAGACCTATTATCCATTTTTTAGGTTCTGCCACTCAATGGGGTTTACAGACGTGAAAGGAAACTAGTTTCAACCTTTCTGTGGCAATTCAAAGTCGCCTTAGTGACTCGGCCTTATTTAGAGGACTCGGACCACTTTGCTAATTTTGAATTGCCGCGTCTCGCATGAAAGTGTTTCACCTATCTACAGTGGCGGCCAAAAGTTTGGAAACCCCCATGCGCGCGCGTGTGTGTGGTGGTATGTGCGTGCTTTTATTGTGCGTCTGTTCTCAACACATGCGAGCTTTGTTTTTGTGAACACAACAGTTGCTTGTTCCAAAAATCAAAAATATTTGCTTATGTGCATAGTAATAACGCAAAAATGCGCGATATGGAGCGCACGCAGGGGTTTCCAAACTGTTGGCCGCCACTGTATGCGCGCATTGAGTTTCGGGACCAAAATAAAAAATCATTCTTGGACAGCGAATGCACGTTTTCTGTGCAACCAGTTTTTAGCTCGCTTTAGGCACTTGAGTTCGGTATTCTGATTGATTTCACAAGTAACACACATGCATTCAAGTAGCAAATACATTTTGAAAAGTTTCAGAGTTCGTTTGGCTGGAAAACTCATATATCCAGATCGCATATTGCACAGCGATAAATCGATATTCGCTCGCTCCCGTATCGCGCGTGTTTCACGTCGGCAGTGATTATATAAAATCGAGGTCAATATACTGTCTGTTTGGCGCGATGGGCTGATGAGTGGGGGCCCAGGCTTGCTTGCATAAGACACACTAGACTGGCGCGGCTTGAGGGATCTGCGCGCGGTGCGGGGCGTCGACACGGATAGCATCTCCATGTGTATATCATGGCGATGGGTAGCACCACTACCACACGTTGGACGGTGGTACACTACAGTGTACAGTGTGCTCGTGAAGTATCATGTGCATCACTCCCAAATGCGGATATCCTGCCCGCGAACTAGACCCCGAAGGCCACGCGCTAGGTCCGGTTTAACGGGCAACGCAAGCAACTCATCGCCCATTGCCAAAATAATTTTTCCGAGGATACGAAATCGTTGTCTCTAGACCGGAAAACAGTTTTTTTATGAAATTACTAACCAACAGCAGAAACCAGGAGGCAACGAGGCGACCTTAACCGTGACGTTTACCTTGACATCGCGGTGAATCAGTGCTTGCGAATGGATGTACTGTAACGCACTGAGCAGCTGATACAGCAATCGATGGTTGTACGTAACGTCGACGCGCGAGAACAAATCTGAATGACGTCGATTTTGTCTGACAGGCTTTCACAAACCGACTAATAGCATTAATGACGAATGTAATTTACAGGTTCATTGGAGTACGGTGTCACAACCGCATCGGTTCTCGAAACTGTCGAACTGCGAACAAACATCCCTGATCGCCAAGGAGAAAGGATCATTACAAACTGTGTTTGATGATCCTCTTTGTTCCGTTCTGTCTTGCTCTTCTCACATGTTTTTTGGCACTCACAGAATTCGAGGCGCAATGCGGTATCGTGTGCGTTTGTTTGGGTTCAACTCCACCCCGCACACAAATCAGTGCAGCAACTTTCCAAACGACGCAGTTTTTATGACGAGATATAAAAATATCGAAAAACCGCACTTTCTCCGGGCACCACATCGTGAACACGATTGCTCAAGTATGCCTGCAGTGTGCTCGCACCAAGCTGCATCTGGATATAGACCACGAAACGGTGTTCCTGGGACAAAGAAATTTCGAACTGTTACCGAGTCGACTGGTATCGATCGACTGTACACGCATATCGGACAGTTCAATTTCCGAAAATGGGCCGAAAGCGTGCCAAACAAAAAGTAACAAAAATAACGTGGCCAAAAATAACAAAAAGTAACAAAAATAAGCAACCATGGCGGTGTGCGGCGGCCAACAATGCGCGTGACTGTCGTGCCTGGCCAGACTGACGAGTCTGCTCTCAGCAGCGGTCACTTCATTCGCAGCGGCTGCCGTTTGCTCGCCGTTCGATTCTGGGTGGGTTGGAGAAAAATGTGGACAATGGACATTTTCAGTTCTGATTGGCTGCCCTGAAAGCCAATCAAGTGGGCGTGGGCGTACCACTCGCAGAAAGGGAGAACTGTACTGTACGTGTACCAATTGTCACCCTCGTGGCCTGGTGGTAGTGTGTTAGACTGCAGTCTGTGCGCTCGGGGGATCGAGCCCCGCCGAGGGGTGTATAGGCACTTAATGACAGAGAAAACTCGATGGGCGCCCTACTCAATGGCGTTCTGTACGCTTCTCTGGGTTAGCCCTGGCTAAAAACATCGCCTAAAAATCACAACAACAACAACAACAACAACAACAACAACCAATTGTGAATGAAGCCAATTCTTGACTGAAAATCAGTGACTAACCACGGGGTCGCGTTAAGTAAGACCAACTGTCCCACTGGTACTGATCCGACAACAAACACCCTCTGAATCGCACCAACCGGTGCAATAATTTGAAACTGCCAGATCAGATGCACAAAACAAACCATCGGAAACGGACGCGACGTCAGAGCAGCGTTCCGATCGGTCGTTTGGACTGGACGATTCGACGCTGTTCAAGTCGCCCGTGGTCTGTGTTTGTACCATTGACTTCAATCTATCACCATCGTTTGACGTGCGTGCTTCGTCCGCGCCAAAACTGACGCACGGCGACGACAACGACTGCAGCCGGAGACTGCTGCCGTTTGGGCTGCTGAAAAGACAGAAAACAATAACATTTTATGATTTTTTTCTTTAACGTTCGATGAACCTTTACAACGCTGAATGCTCCTTTTTACCAACGTGAGGTTTCCACTTCTACTGGTTCAAGGTCGTTGCAGAAAAGCTGAAAAAGCTGCGGTTCCTGTTACTGCTCAACAAAAAACGCGGTTCCTTGTCACCAATCTGCTCGATGGCACGTTTAACTTCGGTTCGTCACAATAATAACAAACAACAACAAATTAATTACATCTCATTTATTACCAATTACAATACCACCGTACCAGTGCCGTGCCGTGCGACGGTGCTGTGTACCGTGGTGCACTTGCCGCAAGCCTTCGTCAGCCGCGTGCGCACCGCATCGGGTGGGAAGTGCCCCACGGTTCACCGCATCGTGGCACGAGTGCCTGCTTACCACGCATGATTTCTCAGATCACCATTCGACCGATCCGTGCCACCCCCGTCCGCCACATTTGGCAGTGCAGTGCTGTTAGTCAACGGTGCACTCGCAGCATTCGTGTTTTTGGTGTCGTCTGCGATTTCCAGCTCAAACCACGCCGTATAGTAGCGCACGATGTTCGGGTGCGCCAAACACGCGAGCATTTGAATTTCGCGCAAAATCTGTGAATAGGTAGGGAAGTCGAAAAAGGTCAATTTCGCACTTTAGGATGTCCAAAAGTGGCATAAGATACCAAAGTTACGTTTGTTTGCGTACATTGCTCGAAACACTGATGCAAGTCAAAACGTAACAACGGCAGCACCTGAACTAGCACAATTCGTGGCCAATTCATGAACGCAAAAGGCACCCGGCACGTCACGTCACATTAATGCAGCCAGAAAGAGAAAACAGCAATCCAGCACGTCACCATATCTGACGTCAAGCTTTAGAAAACCCGTTCGTTCATACCAGCATTCATACATGACGTGACGTGACGTGCTGGAAGAATGCATGAATGGTGCCAATGAACGGAAAGCACAAAAAACGTACGCGAAAACAAGCGCCCGTCTGGGAATAATTGAAATCAATCTTTTTCAGCGCGTAATAACAGCGATCAATCAGATGGCGAGCCTGAAAAATATCTGCTGTTTTCCTTGAATCGCGTTTGCTCAACCTGTATGTTACCAGCTTTGGTGTGACAAGCTGTACATTTAGAAGCATTGAATACGCTCTCCCCAACCAATCAGCACACCACCACTCACCGGATTCAAGCAGATAACCAATGAACCGTAACAACACAACAGCCAATCAGAACGTCGTAAATGCAGATAAAGACCTAGATTTTTTTATGACAGTGCCCTCTGGCAAGAAGGCGTATCGTTACAAACAAACAAACACGCACGACGCATCGACCAACGGTGGCACACACTCACACGCACACTGCTGTCATATCGAATGTGTGCGCGTGTGTTTGTTTGATTATGCGCGCGCACGCAACATCACCGTGTAAAGGGGCATTTATGAAGCAGCATTTAGTGACTGCGCAGCTATCATTCAACACAGCTATGCGTCACTAAATACTGCTTCATGAATGCCGCTTAACAACGGAGTGCCCGGTCTTCGAACCAGGATTTTACACATCCACCTTATTCACCTTCAGCACGCGGCCGAATCCACCGCGGCCAATCGGTTGCACCCGATCGAAATCCTGCTCGAAACGACTCGGAAAGAAGTCGCGAGCGAAACAGCGCAATCGTGACGGACGCGCGGTGGAACTGCGGGCGACTGTAGGCGTCGCAGCGTCAACGGCGGCGTCATCTGATTTGCTTCTGTGCGAAAATTTCAGTCTTTTCAGACAAAACTTCAGCCACACAGACCCGTTTATCCAGTGGGGTGAGTGAGTTTAACGAACTTTAAGTTTAGTAAAGAAAACTGCACTCCCAAATGCGTTTATTGTTGAAGAACTACATTTAAGGACTATACTAATGAAAAGAAAACGAAAATTCGACACACTCACCGTTGTCGATTGACGCTGTGTCTATCACACGATTGAGCGACAGACGCAGGCTTCATATTTTCGCCCATTCTTGATTCGTTCCCTTCATCGTTTGACGTTTCCGGCAAGTCACAATCTTCCGGATCATTTTCCGGTCCAGTTTTCTGACGACCAGAGCGTGCGTTGGCAGTGTTGACATCTAATTGCGCAGCTCTTGACTGGTTGTTGTTGATCGGCTTGTTGTCGTGGTTGACGGACTGTTCGAAATCGGACAGGATTTTCTGCAGCACTGTTGCATCGACCGCTGAGCTCAGCGTCGTGGGCGACGTCAGAGAGCGACTGGAGAACAAACAGTGGATACAGTGCATCATACCAGTGCGACGGTGTGGAGAAGCATGGTGCGGTTGCGGCAAAATGGTCTTGCGGTAAATTGTTGCTGCAGTGTTGAGAGAAAATTCGACATACTGACCGTTGTCGATTGAAGCGGTGTGTCTGTCTATTACACAATTGCGCGACAGATACAGAACACGGAGATGAAATTACAGGGCTGTCGCAAGCGTCCGCACCATGTTGAGGTAGCAGCACCATGCTCCACCACACTGTCCCACCGCACACGAGCACGTTTCCAGAGAGCACACAGTGCAGTGACATGTAATGTTGTTGTCAACGATCACTGGATATTGTCAGCAACAGCAACGCCTGCGAGATGTGCTAGGACCGTGGACAGTCCGTTTCGGCAAACGTGTCCGACCGAAATGACGTCATGTGTTCAAAAAAACATACGCTTGCCAAGCACAGATTTGGCTTCTCCGTTCATGTGTACAAAACTAAAATCCTGGTGCCAGCGCGTGCACGAGAAACGGGCGTTTTTATCGCGAATGACGTCACGTCAATCTGACACGTTCAACTAAACCTGCAATACACGATACATTCCGTGTCCGGAAGCGAGAGTCGAACTCGCGGGCACCCAGCGGACCGGGTCGACAGAGGCAAACCTGCGCGATCAGCTGACCACGACATGATTGATGATAGCACACAAAAAGTTCGTTCTTGATTGAGCACTAACGGCAAACTGGGCGCCCCGAGCGCGCACAGCCATCGAATCACGTGATCAAGCAGATGTTGAATGGCAGTCGCGCACTGGTGGCGAACCGAGGCGAACTCGCTGCTGACGAACGTCGCCGGGAGGAGACCGTGACGCATCAGCATACCCGACACCACTGAACACGCACGCATGTGCTTTGCGAGAGTTGCTTTCGCAGGTGGCAAGGTGCTTTTTGAGAGTTTTCTTTGTTGTACATGCTCGCTTCATAAAGGGCTTCCCATGGCCTTGGAGTCCCGCTGGATACGCGGTTCGTACGACATGCCAATCCGCTAGTTTTAATCAATGAAACAAGGGTGAACATTGCTCATCGTTGTGCAAGTTTGTTTTGGCTGTGATTTGAATTGGGTAGCGCACAGAACCAGCCAATTGCTGCGCTGGAATTTCAACACACAGAAATTGCGAAAAAAACATCGTTCAACTTTTAACCGACCGAAGAACGCCTGTCGTTTGCGTTCGGTTGATTTATCAACGAGCACGTCACACAGTAGCTCGATGACAGACGCGAGGCACATCGAGGTCGCCGCGTGGTTGCGATTTGTGCTCGTTGCTTCGAGAATTTCGTGAATGTTGCCGGTTCGCAACGTCTCACTTGCGCCCGCTGCTCCTGCCGGTGTGGCTGTCAATAATGGACGTGTTGCACGGTTGTCACCTGCGCTGGCAGAAAGATTCACTTTGAATTCAAAAGTGAAGTCAGTTTTGTCGGAAACTAATGACGTAAAAACAGTAAACTGGTGGAAGCAGTACAGTTCAGTTACAGTGGCGGCCAAAAGTGTTGGAACGCTGCGCGCGTGTGTGCTGTGTATTGCGCGCGTGTTGCATCAGCCCTACAAACGCTATTATAAGAGTTTATGGGCAACGTTGGGTTCACGGGACACTTTTCGACTCAACGTTGCCCATAAATTATTACAATAGCGTTTGTACGGCTGATGCAACACGCGCGCAGCGTTCCAACACTTTTGGCCGCCACTGTAGATGTGAACGGAAGATGTAAAGCAAAAAACGTTAAAAAAAAGAAAATCACTCTGTTTTCTAGTCGGACTGTAGCTTCGAGGACGATCAAAACCCAAAAATTCTGGACATGTCAACAATTCGCGCAGAGCAACGCCGTCGAATTCGGCCACACGCACTTGTCCTTTTTGGCTGGCCATCCTTTCTTGAATCGTATCTTGAATCAAAACAAAAAAGACTACTGTCAGTTTTATAAAAATGACCACAAAGGCTTCTGTTCGAAAACTGAAACTTTTTGCTTGCCTCGATTTGCGCGGTGTTGTGGTGCGTTGCCCGTGAGGTCGCGGTGCCTTGTGGTGCCTCTGTGATCTGCGATCGCGTTTCGAAAACTTGGCGGAATAATGTTGGTGAAAGAAAACTGAAAATTTTAAAGTACACTGCACAGTTGGTTTTGTTGCATCATCCAAAAAGTTGTGTTGCATAATCACTGAGATGATACACGCAGAACGATGGATGACGTGTATGAACCAACTGAAGGCCCATTCATGCACGACGTATTTATATCCGGCACGTCATGTCACGGCACGTCATGCATGAATGCGTGTGTAAACGAACACGTGTTCTACAGATAACCTGACGTGCCGGATTGCTATTTTTTGCTTTATAAATGAGACGTGACGTGACGTGACGTGACGTGACGTGACGTGCCGCATGAAATTTGTGTGCATGAATTGGCCTTAACTGGATTGAGAAATGAAATTAGACATGGAATGATGCACGACAACTGACGTCACGTGACGGACACGCATCACCGAGTTGAGCTGGCAGTGGCACCCTAAACTTTTCTGTCTTTTCGTTTTCATTTTGTCTTTTTTCGTCATGGTTTTAAAATAAAATGAACAATTGCAAAAAATCGCATCATAGCATTCGCATCGCATCGCAACTCGCATCGCAACTCGCATTGGATCGCATCGCATCGCATCGCATCGCAACGCATCGCATTGCATTGCATGATTGCATCTAGGGTTAGGGGGAAAAAATCCGGATTTTTTTTAAATTAAAAAAAAAATTAAAAAAAATTTTTTTTTCACAACTTAGGTTTGTTCGAAGCGTCTCGTCGAGCTGAGTTCATCTAGACTATTTTCAGAACGATCCGGAAAACTATAAGAGCGAAAATCGTGTTTTATTGAAATTATGTCCATTTCATAGAGGAAAAGTTGCATTTTCAACAGTAAAACAGGACAATTTTCGACGTGTACTTGAATATTGAACCGTTCTTAGTTGTTCCTCTTTAGAAAATTACCAAAATTTGACTGTGTTCAAAAATTCCTGTTTGCTGTAGCTAAGTCGGCAACCCCTGTCGACCCGGTCGCCCCCCCCCCCAAGACACTTACTTTCAGGTTCAACCAGCTATGCTATCTGCCACATGGCGAGAGCCCACTCTTCAAATCATCGTATCGAAAACACGTACCATGATTTCGCGATCACGTTGCGGGCAACTGACAGACGCAAGTTCAACACGTTAGTTTAGCTCAGCACGCAAGTTTTAACATGTGGCCATGTTATCGGGTGTCTGAAAAACGGTCGTGTGATGTGGTATTAACCAACATCTCCGCTCCAATTGTTTAACAATATATCGCACAACTCCATTGTAGACCTATAACATACGCCAATCAACAAAATATCATGTTCATCTCATGGCCTACCGACTGAAAAAACATGTTCTAAGTTGCAAGAAAACGATTTCTGAAACGATATTTCAATTCAGTTAAGTCATTTCAACGCTAAAAATTGACTCTAGAAGTCATCCAAATCGAAAAACATGGAGTACGTCGGTCAAAATGACCAAATAATGACATGTACCTAAGCACACAAAGAAGTTGGGAAGAAAATTTGGTTTGAACTTTCAAAAAATTATGCCATAAATCGAATTTTCAGAGCAAAGTAGAAGAAAAATTTTTCAAATTTTTTTTTAAGTTTGAAAAAAAAATCCAAATTTAAAAAAAACGAAAAAAAATAAAAAAAAATTTTTTTTCAAAGCCCCTAACCCTAATTGCATCCCATCGCATCGTATCGCAACGCATCACATCGCAAGAAAAAGGGTAAAACAGAGGGGGGGATGTCGTCGTCAACTTCCATGGTGCCTGAGCGGCGCATAAAATCGCCGATGGATTTGGGGAAATGGACGAAATCCAAGGTTCGTTCTTTTGTGTGAAAACGGTTTTTGTGTCATCAAAAAACTTTTTAAGGTTCATGAACGATGTGCATTGGTGTTTTATTACGTTTGCGTGGCTTTTCAAAAACGACACTCACGGTCACCACACTCACGCACGACTCACCAGTCAACAAATTTGATGACATTTTCAGTTGTTTCATGCTTCATCCAATCCAGGCACACCGTCAGTTGACCGATTTCATTGAGCGCTGCGGACACGCGGTGCGTGGTCGCTCGATTTCGTCCGTCGAAACATCAACGTCAAAATCAGCGCCAATCATCGAGAAATTGTTCGAGATGCTTCGAAAATTGGACGCGCTGATTACTGAATGTCCGCCACAGGAGCAACCGCAGCGATTCGGCAACAAAGCGTATCGCGATTGGTTTGCGCGCATGAGTGCGGTGAGATAAGCACAGATTGATTTCCGTCTTTGTATCACAGTTGAAAGTTGAAGTTGAAGATCTTTTCTGTCTGTGTTTGCTGGCGTGCTTGGTGTTCGAGTTGGTGACCGGGCAACATTAGTTTCAGTTCAACACTCACGTGTGAAAGAAACCGCACAGTTTTCAGACCAAGGGCATTGACTTTAAAAAAATAGCATCGCTTGTTTTCAATTTCAGCAAGCCGACTCTCTCATCGTGGAGCTGTTACCCGACGAATGCCAATCGTCGACCACAGTGCAACAGTTGCGGCCGTATTTTCTGGACAGTTTCGGCAATTCAACCAGAATCGATTACGGAACTGGTTAGATGGGAAGACAGCATGAATAGTCAGTTTTAGCGTGCAGACGAGCAATCTGCAAAATGGCAAACGGAAGAAAATGCAGTTTTCGAGTTTGATTTGCCGCTCAATTATCCACGTGAAAAGATTCGAGTGACAAATCAACGATCATCGGGATTCGCCACCGAACTTTTTTCTGAACCTTGCAGGCCACGAAGCGGCGTTCATAATTCTGCTGTCCTGTCTGCTGAAGCTGAACGTTTTACAGCCAGAACATCTCGATGCGGTCGTTCTGCGAGTTTTTGTGGAGTGAGTGCGTTTGAAATTGGTGTCAAAGATTGGTTTCAAACGTCAAAATTGCTAGCGCACGTAGTACGGTATCAAGCGTATTTGGTCTCGATACGATCTTACTGTAGTCGACCATCAGCGAAGTTTATTGTGAAGTGTTCGAGTATAAACACGAAATTAAAACAGAATTGGTCTGATTCGATCTTCCCTGGCGATCAGGAACTTCGTCGAGCAATAATTTCGTGTCGAGACCAAAACCGTACTCCCACCCAACTCGCACCACTGTTGTCATTCCGCTGTAACGTCATTGTTTCAGATATCTCAATTTGGTGCGTCGTCTACAACAGACGTACAACATGGAACCTGCGGGAAGCCAGGGCGTTTGGGCTTTGGACGATTTTCAGTTTGTGCCGTTCATTTGGGGCAGCGCTCAGTTGATTGGTGGGTTTTTTTCGGTTCGATCAAGAAAATGGATTGTCAAATGCAAAACTCAACTGGGTTTTCTGTGATTTTATAACACTTTTATTGCTTTTTCTACAGATCACCCCACACTGACGCCACAATCCGTTCTGAACGACGTTGAAGTGGAAAAACAGTCGGACGAATATTTGTATTTTGGATGCATAAAGTTCATCAACAAGGTAAGAAGCGGTCAGAAGCTGGTAACAACTTGTCAGAAGCGGAATTTACTGCCAACTTTTTTGGTGTTTGCTTGATTGAGCTGATTGTTTGGTTGCATAGAAAATTTACAAAGGTGCTCGCAAAAGCAGCCAATCAATCAATGTGCTCGATTTTTCACTTCCCACTCAACAAATGTGTCAATTTCACGCAACGGTTACCGTAAACTGTGGAGACTGAGACCGTGCAGTTTCCTCAACCACATAGTTGGATCTGCTGGATGTTGTTGCACACACACACTTGCTGATTTGTGTGCCGGTGTGTTTGTTTGTGATGTGCTTTGCAGGCGGAACGGGTGCAAAAACGTGATATTTAGTCTTATTCAATTTGTGGTACTCGCATCGCTTGAAAAAAAAAAGATTTTCATTTTGTTCGCAGATGAAGACGGGTCCATTTGCGGAGCATTCAAATCAACTGTGGAACATCAGTTCGGTGCCATACTGGACGAAAGTGAACACGGGCCTCATGAAAATGTACAAAGCTGAAGTGCGTTCGCATTTGTAGTTTCGCTTCTCGTAATTTGTGAACACTTTTTTATTGTAGTTTCAGCTTTGCCGCAATTTCGGTTATAGCGACCGAAATGATGGAAATCGAGATAGGTTCAGATCACTGGACCCTTGCGGACTATATACCCCGGCCCCGAATTCGGGACTCTAGTATTGTGGATTTATTCAAACGTTTCCGGACTAAAATGACGTCATTTGCTTTAAAAACGCCCGTTTGTCAAAATACAGGCTTAAAATGTCAGTTTGGTGTGACTGATTCGACATTCACCATTTGTTTTGCGGGCAGAAATCGGCTAAACGGAAAGTCTGGTTTGCTGTGAACGACAAGCGCATGTTTGGCGGCACTAGACGTCATTTCAGTGGGACACGTTTCAAATAGGTCATATCCCCTCCCCCGAGTTGCGAACTCCAATAAGATGACCATCGAATCTGGAAATTTTACGAGTTTTTCTAACCGGTGGGGAAATTTCATGAAAAAATAGACTCAGCTCTGAAATGAAATCAGCACGATTATTTTGTTTTCTACAGGTCCTTGCCAAGTTTCCGGTGGTGCAGCATTTCGTGTTTACTGAACTGTTTTCAATCGATCCATTGTGATCCATTGCAAGTTTTGAAATTATTGGGTTTTTTTCGGTAGTCATTTATTTTTTTGCTCCACGTTTTATTGTTGTTGCTCCCAAACATCTCTGGTATTTTTTCTACTTTTTTATTCGAATGTCGTAAATCTGAATGGCGAATAAAAGGAAAACTGGAGGCGAAAGTTTTTTTTGAATTCACAACAAACGAAACTGATAGAAAATGTATAACAAATCAATACATCTCCCATGTTCAATGCTTGTTACCCAATACTTCAGATTCATTTTCAAAGCCGAACGAGACAAAATATTTGAAACCAAACCGTATTTCACTAGAAAACTGTCAAACAAGTGGAGAAATAAGTGCAGTTGGTCTGATAATTTAACAGGAATAACATTTTTGGATTTTCGGAACAGTGATAATTTAACAGGAATAAACGGTTACTCGGAACAATGCGGTTCCAAAAAAAGCACATTAAAAATCTTGGCTCCACTCAAACGCAGAAATGGCAGGCACTGCAACTTTTTTGTGACTGATGTTTTTTAAATCGTCGAAAAAAAACATTGTTCCCTAGTGGTGGTACGGCATACGTTTCAGACACTTTGCTGTTATTTTGGTTGAAAACCACGAATGACCATATATGAATGACAATTCACTGGCGCACAACAACAAAAGTAAAACCAATGCTCCATATCCATAGAAAACATTGCAAAAAAATCTCGTGCTATCAAATCTTTTTTGCTCGAAGACAATGCTGATTGGTCAATACTTCAGGGTAAAAATTTAAAGAAAGTGAATCGAAATTGTCACTTAGTTCGTTCAACCACAACAAAGTTATGGGGCAGTCAAATTTTAATTATGTCGATTCAAAAACTCCACTGACGGGAAGCAAACAAGGTATTACTGACTGGTATTACTGGAAAGAGCCCGAGAATAACAACATAAAAACCAACCGACAGAACAGAAACCAGGCAAGACAAAACCTCAACGGTAATTTTTGAGATGTGAGTACACAGCAATCAACGTTTGAAAAACAATATTGTCTCCGCGAAAGAAACAAAAAATGCAACCGAGAGCAAAGCACTTCAAGAAGGTTTTCTTGATGCGAGAACAAGAGAAAATCGGATAACAATAGAAAGCAACTCAGTTTTATAGCCATTGTGATGCGATTTTGACCCGTATGTGAACGGCTAGTAAACCGTGAAACAAAATTTATCAAAACAGTGCCAAAATGGTGATTTATTGATTAAATTAGAACTGGAAATATTGAAATCAGGTTCGAAAGTCAATGATGTTGTTGTTCAAGCTCAAACCGATGTTGTTCTATGTTATGATACCTGTTCCATACCAGTTAACATTTGTGTCCAAAGCAAAAACGTCCAGTTATGTGTCCATCCATATCAAAAGTCCAATTTATGAAGATCGTACAAACTAGGTTGCAGATAGTGCAGATCAGTTAATTTCACGTGAAAACGCTCACCTCAGTATTGAACGGAATACATTCAACATTCAGTTTGAGCCTCACAACAAACAAAAAGCAACATCGCTGAGTTGAAACGCAATCTCGAGAAAAAGGAAAAAACATAAAAAAAATTGCACGATTGCACTGATGTCTCCCGAAAAAACAATCCGCCATTTCCGCACCACTGGTGTCCCAAACAACAACCATGACAACAACCAACGAAAAACACACTACTCATTCAGCAAAACCGTTCATCCAGCACTGACTCTCATCCAGTACGTACATTCTGCAAGGCAGCAAAACACAATGAATTCCGGTTTTCACTGGTTTAGTCACGAGGAGCACGGCAGCAATTGCGGCAGCGACGGACAGGAGAGCGAACAATGCAGTGGGCGGGGCGTGTCGGACGCCGCGGCGTTTTCGGTGTTGCACGACTTCGAGGCATCGCCGCTCGGCTCCGAGGGTGACACGGAGATGGAGCAGGATGAGGCACCGCCCATTCCTGCAAGAGCAAGATGATTGGGGAAGGTTGGGTTGTTGTTGTTGTTGTTTGTTGCCCTTTTTTATCCTTGCCCAACGCCCTTGGGGAAAGGCATTGTCGCAATTTTTTATTGTCCACCACATGGGCTGCGACGTTGGAAGCAGTTTTTCTGCTATAGAAGGTGGGCGTTGGGCAAGCTGCGCTGGTATGCATGGGCGCGATGTCATTAAGTTCCTCGCCACCGGAACAACAATCTTGTGAGTCAAGAAAGCCGACGTTTATGCTGCCGAACCATTAAGCCCCACGCAACCCGGGGCAGCCGAGTGGTCACGAGCGGATTCGAACCCAGGCCTTCCGATTGGAAGTCCCAAGTGCTATCCACTCAGCACTCAGAAGGTTGGGTTGGCAGGCTGGGGGTGGCATCACAAATATTGTTGGTTCTGATTGATATAGCAAGTATTTCTGGTCATTCTGTGTGATATACCAAATATTTCTGGTCATTCTGGTTGATAGACCAATTATAGACAATTCTGGGGGTTTAGTTGTACGAATCACTGTACGCATAGATTAGGTTTCATGCGTGACGCGGCAAGTGCGGAAGTGATCCGAATTGCGGAAAAATGCGAATTGCAAAATTGCGGAAGTGATCCGAGTCCCCGAGATAGACAGGGTCACGAATTGCCACACCACGCATGGAAAAGTAAGTTCCTCTCCACGTTGCATTGCAGAGAACCGAGTGAAACAAGTTGAAAACCAGAATCACACAAATGAAAAAAAAACGCATAAACCAAAAAATCACCAAGCGAACCTGCGAGCCCACTGTTGAACACCGAGATCAAGCCGGTGATCTGTTGTTGATCGATCGCGGCACGCTTGTCCGTTGAATGGTAGCACGCCGGTTCCTGCAGAGTCAGATTTCCCAATGTTTCACAATCGTCTGCTAAAGAAGCTCTCGAGATCTTGAAATGCAGCATCTTCCAGTGCTTGGTGACTCTCAGTGCCATGAAAGCGAGTTGTTGTGTTTATCTCGCAGGGCTGTTCCGGTGAATAGACGAAGCACAAGTTCTTTATTCACCGATATTTCACATTAGCTTGAGAATTCTGCAAGATTTCCACTGATCTGCCTGTTCTGTACGGAAAATTAGCCGCTGCATTAAATTTCACAACTCATAAGCATCAAACCTCTGAAACACTGCTGAAACTGCTCAGCGTTCAGTCAGTCACTAATCACTTTCATAGTAATGATCACCGAACATCAGGGCACCAAGTTCAAACAACCAACCACCCACCTGTGACGAGCACTGCTCAACACAATTCCGCTCAATATCTTCAGTGGGCGACTTTCGCTTTCGGTTATAACGGCTCATCAGGTCAACAGCGCGCAGCAAATTATTATTGTTGTTGTTACTATTATTGTTGTTCAGTTCATACTCAATCCTCGACTCGTCAACATTCGAATCGCCGCACGCTGATTGGCTGGAGTGTGCAGTGTGCGGACTGGCGAGCAGTGCAGCGACGATGAACGGCGTCGGCGCACGCTCGGAACTGGGTAGAGAACACGATGAGGACGTTGATGTGGTTGATGTTGGTATTGATGTCGTCGTGGTGGTGGTGGTCGGTGTTGTTGTTGTCGTGGTGGTGATTGCTGATGTCGTACTTGTCACAGACGTTGATGCAGCGCTTGTTGGTATTGTTGTTGTTGTGCTTGCTACAACCGCTGACACAACCGGCACATCATCATCCTCACGCTTCTCGTCGTCGCCGTTGACCACCTCCAACTCCACCTCAAACACGTTCTCCTCATGCTCGTTGCGCGCCTCCTCATTGACGTGCTCCTCATGATCGTGCTCCTCGATTTCGTCACGTTCCGACAGTTCGATCGCGCTCGTCAGACTGTCGAGCGATCTGAAGTTGTGAGAAAAAAATGAGAAAAATGTCAAGACAGTTGTTCGATTGGTTGCACTGCGTTATTTTAAAGCATCGCATTTCCACAAACATGATGGGGCTACACTCATTGATTGGGTGCTGTGAGAAGTGACTGAACGCAAAGTGCGGTTGATTTGATTTGTTATTGCGGTTGCTGGAACATCTGTATTTGCGTTTTCGAAAATTTTATGGCAATTTTGCTCTGTCACTCTTATCCAACCCATCAAATAGTTGTACAACAAAGTTGTACGCTGCAATTCATCATATTCTTTTGAGATTTCCTGTCTCACCTTTATCAACATTTTACTTTTACGAAATATCAGAGATCATTCCATCGAAAACACACAACTCATCCAAACCGGTCTGTTTGCTGCTGCTTTGTTTGTCTGACTGTTTCCACACACACACACACACACACACACTGCAATGAATGACACATTGCGAAATGCACATTGCACATTGATGAATGGGCGTTTAGCCTTGGTTTCGGTCTTTGTTTGCACTGGATCGTGTGGGTTTTTTGCGAAATTGAAATGTATTCAGCAGAATTATGTGGTCAATTTTGTCTCGCTGACTAGTGTGCGTTGCGTGCAGCTTACTATTGGTTGGCTGCCTTTTGAAGCGCGCGCGCGGATTGGTCATCTCATTCTAAACAAAATAAATGCCATGCAACAAAATTAGAAATCGCACACATTCCATGCTTATTTTTAGTCCGCTTCTAACAATGTTCGTTTCAATGACTGACTATGTGTGTCGTGTGTTTCACAGAATGACGAAAGCGAAACGAAGCATTACTAATTTCAAAATCGATAATAATATTTCTGAGTCTATTTATGCTATTTCGCTGTCTCCCATCGCAGCGGAGGCGGCTGTTATGACAGAGGCATACTCATGACTCATGGAAATCAAACAAACGGACCTGTGCTCTCATTCCAAAAACCAAACAAACCACTAAACTGTGTGTGGCGACCAATTAGCGTGAAACAATACGTCCAAAATCAACCAATCAGCTAGCTGCGTATGGGAGCGTGTTTGACGGAAAACAGCTTGTCAAAAGATTGCACGTTACACGTACCTGGATGCCAAACTTGCAGTTATATTGGAGAAAACATACATACAAGCGATAATATATCGGGTACGATTGCCAGTGTGTTTGTGTGAGACTGTTCCACATTAGTAGACCCACATCTTGATCGCTCAAGTGTAGCAGGTTCGTCGGTTTAGTTAGGTTCACTTTAACAATTTTGAATTGCCGCAATCATAAGTCACAGTACCAGAAAACTACACACGTCCACCAAAATTGCACTGGTGTCACGGCACTTGCTACCAGGTGCATCGGTGTCCCCGCCGGGGGGGGGGGGGGGTTGAGTGTCAGTATCCCCGCCAGGGCGGGTGAGTGAGTGGCGTCAGCTCCAGCCCGATTTCAAGCCGCGGGGAGCGGTTGTGTCGTGAGACCTGTCTTCAAACCAGCACCTTACACCTCCACCAACACGCACCACCCTGCCAACCAACAAACCACGCCCATCCATACCTGCGCTGGTGTTCACTGCGCGCGCGCTGCAACACGTGCAACACCAGTAGACTCTTGTGCAGTTTCGCGCCGCCGCGTTCAC
This sequence comes from Theristus sp. LFF4_11, assembly GCA_030248135.1. Taxonomy (NCBI): domain Eukaryota; kingdom Metazoa; phylum Nematoda; class Chromadorea; order Monhysterida; family Xyalidae; genus Theristus; species Theristus sp. LFF4_11. Next base: position 13,737 of record JASANC010002565.1, on the reverse strand, counting down.
CTTTGGAGCCGATGATCTTCGCGAACGACAACTGAATCAACCGTTGGCAGATGTGATTGGTCGGCGTGTCGGATGTGCCGCTGATGTTGCTGCATTCAGAGTCGGAGTGCGAGTCCTCAGAGTCGTCCGGCTCCGACCGGGATCGCGAACACCTTGGAATAAAAAAAACCAATGAAATTTCACTGCACCACACAATTGAGATTGTGGCCTCTCTGGTCTCTTCTGACAAGCGTCACATCATTCATGCCCATTATTACACTTGGAGTTCCATTTCACAAACAAGCACTGATCTCCGATTGGGACAACGTTGATATGGAATCAGCCCCGAAATACAGCTGAACTGTAAATTATGTTCAGACTCGCTGATTGGCTGCTTTTGCATTCGACACACTAACTAAACTTCGTCAGACCAGTGGATGCAGCAAATTCAGTGAGACGGGTTCAAGTTTTCGAACACAGGAATTTCACAATTTTAACAGTATACCTGTGAACTCGAACAGGAACACTGTACAAGCAAACCCCGTTGCAGAAACTTTCCGGTGTTTTGTAACCGATGTACCAATGAGTCTCGCTCGCCTGATTTTCAAGCAAGCCATAATAGCAAGAAACACACTTCTTCCTTGACCCAGACAAGAACCCTTCCAGGGCCCCACCGGCTGTGGAACGGGGTTTCTACCACATCGGGTACCAACCATATTCAGTGGACACTCAAAGTCGTTGATAAACAGAAAAAAGGTCACATACACAAAAAATGTTCAAAGAAACCAAAAATGTCTAACCTCGGCTCGCTGCAGCACGGCGGTTTGCGGGTTTTCTTGGCGTTTGGAGCGTCTTTCGACGTCGGTTCAACGGAAATAATACGCAGGGAACTCATGATTTTCGTTGAATTTGTCAATTATTACGTTGAAGAACTCGGTTGGCAACAATGGAAATAACAACACTAATACTGACGAGAAGTGAATGAAGGGGTAAAATGAAATCACGCAGGCACCAGGTGGAATTTCGAAGCAAAAAATGCAGCACCGAATTTGAGATATCGTTCTTCGTTCACTGTCCCAGTTGATTTTTGCCGATTAAAGCTATTTTTATTGAAATAACAGCTGTTCTTCTGTTTTTGTTGTTGTTTACAGAGACTCGACGGGCCTAAAAAACGCCAACTTTACTTTACCATCAGTTCAGATACTGACGAAAACCCAACAATTCAGTAGTGCGAAAAAATGCCTGGCAATTTGAAACGAGCAGAATTTGTTGAGCACACGACGGCAAAAAAAAACGAAAACCAACCGCCGAAACCTGCAATAAAACATCGAAATGCAACGTGGCAATAAAAAATGTATACACATACAGTGCGCCATGGAAAATCTAAAAAAACGCAACACAATACCAAAATCGACGAAGCAAAACCAACAGAAAAATCTTCAAATACTGAAATGTGAAAACCCATCGTAATTCACCCATTTTGCAATACAAGATTTTACATTTCACAACACACCTATTTCAACACAAATGTGCAATGTTTTGAATAGTTTTTTTGGCAACGGGCTCGCATTTCGCAACACAATGAAAACTGAAACGAAGATCTTAAAAACGTTTGTTCGATTATAGGTTGCAGTGGTAGTAACATGTGTAACACGTGAATTAAAATTTACATTTCGTGAAATGTCCTATCTAAGATGCAATGAAACAAAAAAAAACTTTGCACATTCTGAGTGGGAAGGCGAAGAAGAACGCACAAAACCGTCCTGGTAGTAGTCGTGATTTTGCCGATTTTGCGAAATTATTTTTTTCACAAGAAAGCATTCAAAGTCGACAGACAGGAGTAGGTGTACGTACATGTAGAGTTGGATAGCCCGCTGAGAGAAAAAAATACAAATAAATAATCGCGCGTCTAAAGTTGTGAAAAATCTACTAAGGCAAACACTGAAACTACACATACATCTGCAAAATCGCAAAATGAAACGAATGTAAAAAATCGAAAATCACCGCAACACAAAAATCGATACCAACCACAGAAACAGACTAACAACAACAACAACAACAGCCAAATAAAACGAACGCGCACGCTAGACAAGAAGAAACAAGAAAAATCCGGATATCAGTGCGTGGAGACTGGCGATCTGAGGTGGGTTTTTGGCCGCAAAAAATAATACACAAACAGCAAGCGACATGGCGTGCGCGGTGTGTGTTGTGATGAAACATAAAATTTATTGTCAATGACAAAGGCAGCACGTTTGCACACTGTTGCTGGTTTTGGCTCGCAGTAACGTATTTTTTTTAAATTTCGTTTCGTACTTTCCAGGTTTCACGGTTTTCGATTGCACGGGGCGGACGAATGAATGGAGCACACAATACAAATAGACTGATGGAAAGTTCTAGGTGGATACCTGACACAAAGATTGCGAAAAGAAGCGGTGCTACCAAGTGATTGGCTGCATTTGAACTGGCGACCACTGGTTGGTGGTCGCACAAACAATACACAGTCAGTTTTTCAGTGTTTCTGGAACTGTGTTTTCAGTTGAAAAACCTACTGCAATAAAAAGCAATTCTTTCATTATTTGATTTAAAAAATTTGGGCGAGCAATTAAAAAATCATAATTGAAATATAGCCGATCAGCGCAGGCAAAAAAAGTGACATTCACCAAAAGCTGTTTAGCCACCCACTCAACTTCGCGAAAAGTATTTGAAAAAAATTCTTGCTGAGTAACCAACTACAGTTGGTTCCACCTACTGGTCATCAATGAACTAAAAATAAAATGTTGCAAACATTTTACCGATAAAATTGCTGATGACACAGCATTGTCAGCGGTTTTTGTTTGGCTTCGTTTTGTGTGGTTTCCATGTCGCCGCAACAACTCTCTCGGAAAACACAAAACACAGCAAACGAAAAACAGCAATGATTCATTTGGCCGAAGCCTTGCGGTAGAACAACGACAACGAACTGGATTTAAAAAAAATCTGGTCGATCAAAAGAAATAATGCAGCCAGCAGCTGAAAAACCGTTAAATCCGTATAATGCGGCCAATCAGCAAGTTGCACATTATTCCGCAAAGTAACGCGGAGTGGCGCCCGCCAATGCGGGCAGACTGGAGAACACAGACACAGACTGACCGTGTGTGTGTGTGGCAGAAACGCACTTTTTTAGTACTATTTTGTGACGAAAAGCGAACTTGTGTTGTGCCGGGTTGTTCTAGGCTAACTGACACAACGATATTTTAAATTGCAAATGTTGCAGACAAAAAAGTTCTGAAACGGTACAAGTCCTCCTGCCTTGAGTTTTGATTAGAGTAAAAATGGAACCGAAGATTCAAACAGAATATACCCTGATTGGTTGCGCAAGTTACCAGAACAAGTCGACTAACCAATCAGCGCACGCGCACCACAGTGATTGGCCGCTTTTGTATTAGCCAGCTCGATGCAGCCAATCAGCGAGCCCGATTCAATTTTTTAATGCACAAATGGCATTCATAATTTTGACAATTTGACCGAAATTCAAACACAGCCAATCAGATCACTGTTGCAATGAAGAGAAAACAAACAAAACAAACTTTGGATCTCTCACCTTGTCACAAACTCCTTTCACCAGGAAAAAATAATGAAATCACCGCACACGATTCGTGTCAGTGTAGCATTAACAGTAACAGCAGCATTGACTGACGTGCATATAGACTGTTTACCATATCAACCAATCAGCGCACAGCATCGTGCTTTCCTGTTGCTGGCGCTGTGCCCAACACAGACGTCACGAGAGAAAACAAACAACAATGAAAAAAAAACGTTTGAGCCATTTTGTTCGATGAAGCGCGCAACTTATAGCGATTGAATGCTGTGCTTTGTCCGTCAGAAAATTTATGCGCAATTCGCTGATTGGTTGTGTGTCTGCATCAGAGATGTGCATAGGGTGTTCCTAGGGTGTCCCGGGACAGGCTAGCGTCGCGCGTCGCGCAGCGCCTGAGGGGCTACGTCGCGCAGCGCCTCGGATGGAAGATTCAAAATATTCACAAACGAAATAAATATTTATATGAAATAAAAAGTTAAAAATTCGAACATTTCAGTTGACTGACTGAAACAAATCTTCAAAAGTACGTGTCTTGCTACTTTTGTAGGCTGTAATGTATTTGCATTTGAAATCGCGCTGCGCAATAAGCACATTTACAGTGGTACAGATAACCAGGGTTTTTTGACGCGAAATCGTGCGCCAATGACGCAAAATAGTTTTGGGATACCGCCAAAAATCGGTCGTTTGCGTCGCTTTTTCCGTTTCTGTCAATTTTTGAGGACTTCTAAAGAATGTTTTCACGTAAATTTGTCCCAAGAACCGAAATTTTTTAGCGGCGCAAGCCATGGACGGACACCTTATGTTTCGTTTGACAGTGGCAATCATGCAATAGTCATGAATTCATCGTTCGTTTTTTAGATTGTTCAGTGTTTTGTTGACAACGGTTCAATTCAATGTAACAATATTTTCGTTGTTTTAACCGTATCAACGATCACGTCCAAATAGCTTTTTGTTCGCTCCATTTCTGAGCATGTGTTTTTTTTTAATTTGAATGGGTGTCATAGACGCCGACATACTTTGGATGACATTCAAAAATCGTAAGGTAAAATGCGATCTCAGAACCTATTTTTTGAAAATTTTCTTCGCTGCGCGAAGACTTTACAAATTACCATTTTTCATTTATTTTCAAAGGCAAAATCGCCTGCCGAACGTAAAAACCTTCAAAAATGTAAAATTGTCTTTTTCAGCACTTTAAAAAATATCTAAGAACTTTTCACAACTTGTTATCATAACAAATCTTATTTTCAAGCGAGAAATCAAAATTTGGGTATCCCCTCTGGACAACAAACACAAATTTTCAAACACTGTGTTAGTTTCAAGCAGTTTTGTTGTTGTTTGTCTGTCCACTCGTGGTTTACTGCCATGTTTTTCCTTCCAGATGGGTGCAATTTGCATCTTTTGGCCATTTGAATCCGGTTTTTGGAAACCTACAATTGCATCGTAGAACTTTCAGTCAAAATGCAGAAATCATAAAAAATTGTTCATCAAAAAAGGTATTTTGCGGAGCAACTATCAAAATTTTTCTTCGCTTCGCGAAGTCTGCCCCCAGTGTCTATTTATTTTTTCACTCGGGCATGTTCAAAGATCACCCAGGAGATGCAAGCTGCTGTGTTGTTTTGAATCTCAGAACGTTCCTTTTGCAAGGACTCTTCGCCTCAGGACTTTAGCAAGCACACAGCATACAGTCAGATGCAGTGTAGCCGTGTTTTTGAGAGATCAGTTCTGTGGGACACAAAATTTGCGGGAAAAAATGTGGTGGGGTCGACGTCGCGCAGCAACCCGACCCGGGACAGGCTAGAATTGTCTGGCGTGCACACCTCTGGTCTGCATTGGGATCACTGATGGGTCCTTCTGCTCGATGCAGTCAATCAACGCACCAGAAAGAATCTTGAGAATCAATCTTTTGAGGGCACAAACTGCATGTTGTCAGTTTTATTGAAATAGTAAAGTGTGGGTTTGCCCGTCGAGTGGATTGTCACGTGAAAAGGAAGTAGTTATTGACAGACAAAAAAACACATTTTCAAACACACAACGCAGGTACGGACAGTATGTGACAAGTAAACGAAAAACTTGCACATCTGTCGCGTTGTTCGAATTCGAAGAACAACCAAAAACAAAAACATCCCGAAAACAAAACACCCACAACCAAAAAAACCGGTTTTCTCTTGTTTTATTTATTTGTTCAATCTCAATGGCATGACAATTTTGTTATTCAAATTTTGGACGCCATTCAAAAAGCAAGAGATCGAAAAAGCTCACTTCATTTCTCACATACAGTATGGCCGAATAAATAAAGCAGTCCATCAAGGCGGGATCAGTCGCAGACCAGGATTTGTCTTTTTCAAAAAATGACAACATGTTCCCACCGCAGCATTCCCAACATGTCTGCAAAGGAGAAACAATGAATGTAATAGCACGAAAAAACAGTTAAATAAAAAACAAGTCAAATTTGGCACATAATTGTGTTTCTGAAACGGTTTTATCTTTCTTTCAAATTTCGCGCGCTCCTTGCACCCTGAAACAAGCAGCCATGTTTACTCGGCCATTCCGTACACACACACACTCAAAACCAGGAAGGTCCAACAATACTGTCAGAAACTGATTGGCTAAATCAAGATCAGGAATTCAAAGGCAACCAATCAGCTGTCCACTGCAAACTAAAATGTATTGGACTTCAGAAACATTATGGCAAATCTAAGACATCTGGTAAAACAAGCGCAAGTAGAACAAACGACAAAAAAGCAGATCTCTGTATCAACAAATAAATATCCATCCGAAAAAAACCCACAATGAACACAAAGAACATGAAATAACAAAACTGCGATCCACAAAGGCACACAAAAAACAACACCAGCTGATTAGATAATACTTCCATACTCTGATAAAACGATCGAAATGTTGCCCAAAACAAAAAAGAGCAAAAATAAAAAAAAGGTATGAAACGGGCGAATTGCATGTGAATCACATATGAAAGTGCATTCGCAAATCAATGCAATCACAACGTCAATCACAACATACTCACCACATCGGGTTGGCATGGGAATTAAAACCGGTTTTTCGAAAAAATGTGTAATTTTTGTTTTTTTGCAAAAATAAAAAAAACGCTTTTTACTATAGATTTTTTTCGAACTTCCGGTACTTCTAGGTGGCTGATATCGCAAAATTACACGTGAAAATGTACTGAAAAAATATCAACTGTGTGAAATATTTGTAAATGTACTGCCTTTGTAAAATATCAGATTTGCTTTCTTTGACGGTCAAATATTCAAATAGCAATTTCGATTGTGTTTCTGATTTTTAATAGGAAAGGCCAACTTCAGGAAGCTTTTGAGTGCTGTGAAAAATTGGGATATAAAACACGGTTCTAAACAGGAATAAAATCGTTTACTGGCCATATAAAAAGCCGCTTTTACCAACCCTTACAACCACAAATCCGATCAATCTAATTCGGCGTCTTGCAGCAAATTGCCGGTTGAATTTGAGGGTTCGTCAAATGAACTGGATACCGAATGGAACTCGTCGCCGCCAGAGGGCGCTGCAGTCGTATCGGAATTCGGATCACTGGGATTGGTGTTGTTGCCGAGCAAGCCTGCCGATGAAAAATGACATTTTATTTGAAACTTTTAGCACAATGAGAAGCAAACCAGCGAGCAGAACTTATGGACAACTCGCTTATTGGCTACTCTGAAATTGGGCTCACTGATTGGATTGGTGCTGTTTGAATGCGCAATTCACATAAAGTCAGCAGCATGACTGCAAACCAAGACAAGTACACGTTAGCAATTTGCCTGCATCTTCTCTCTGCTCGATTTGCTTCCATTCTAGCTCAGCATGATTTTGCAGCCAAATCTTTCGATCTGAAGATCTATCGAGTTGTCAACTGTACAAATAGATAATGCGCTTCTCTATCAAAGAAACAACGTTCATCTTAATCACTCATCCGCAAACCTTGTATGATATTTGAGAGAAAGCCGCCCCCTCCCGGCGGTTGCTGTTGACGCGCTGGCGGTGGGAGACCGAAAAACAGTTGGCCGATTTTGTCCAAATACGCGAAATAGGTCGGATCACGGCGGATGCTCGGTTGGTACTGCTCAACCAGCAGAGAATAATAAGAAACCTGCAAAAAATACGATGACGTCGGTTATTCTGACAATAAAAAACGCCGAATTTTATATTCGGTCAAGTGAGAACACCCTGTAAAAAGCTTGCCTGTTTCATTTCGACGCACAGCAGCAGCAGCCAGACGAAATTCAGCAACGGATATTTGAACGGTGGCTCCCGACGAATGTGCGGATGCTTGTGCGTGTACTCGAAGAAAACCTGTGTGGGTTTTTTTTCAAAAATTTAGGATAGGATTACAAGTCCTTTGTTCACTAAATAGCCCATTCACTGTTGTAAGCCACGAAGCACGCTGATTGCTCCCAGCAACAAATTGCAGCCAACTAGCGAGCTCCCTTTGAATCAGTTGCGAGAGTATTCGCTTAAAATTTCAAGCTTAGCACAGCAAATCTGGTGACTGAACTGGTCGCACCAAAAAAACAAAAAAAACACACTAACTGAATTTGCAGTGACAGTGTCGGAGTTGCACAAATATTGCAGAACAGCTTGTGTGATAAACAAATCAACCTCGCCATTGTAGCCATGCCGTAAATGATACTCAATCAGACAAGTCGCGCTGCCCTGCAAAAGAAAAAAACCCATTTCAATCTCGCACTGTGCTGTAAGTAATTCACTGTCACTGCTCAACTCTTATATTGAATTCGATTACAGTTGCTAAAAAATCTGAAAACGGTTTGCATCAGTGATTGAATCCGGGCCGGAACTCTGATTGGTTGTTTCAAGTTGGTAGAACCAATCAGCGTACCCAATTCTGAAGAGCAAAAAAGAAGAAAACTCTGCGTTTCTGCTCCGACACAATCAATTCTCACACCCTCTCCTCACCGTCGAATCGGTGCTGTGCAAAAAGTGATAGCGCGCAGACTGCCAGCAGTGTTCAGCGAGATAAACATTCGCGACGACGCCGTGGACGGCCGGATGGCCGTGCTGCTTGTGCGCCGCTTCGGTGGCCGCATTCTTTGCCCATTTCAGGATTTCGTTCAAGAATTTCGTCCGATCCACGATCGGCTTCACGAGGTGTTCCGAATGTTGTTTGTCGTCGTCGTCATCAGTGTTTGTTGCACGCTGATTGCTTTTAGTTTTGTTCGCGGCGTCATCGAAATTGCGGGTTGGAGACGACGATGGTATTCGCGAGAACAACACTCCGATACGATTCAGTAGATCGCCGCCGTCGGGTGAGTTTTTCGTTGACGACGCCGATGGAACGACGGAGGCTTCGGATTTGTTCAGTACGTCCGCAAACAATTCGGCCAGATCCGTCCCGATGACCGGCTGAAAGTGAAATGAGAACAGATCGACACTCGCATGAAAACTGTCCGACAAACGAAGCTGCAAAGTGCAACTTGACTAAGCTTTGAAAAAAAAACACACGCAGATCACAGGCAAACGGAAGCTGCCAAGCCAAAACCACTGTTGAGCAGAGCAAATGTTCGCTTTGAAATGTGAATGAGCAGAGCAAATGTGAAAGCACCATTTTTGACACGACGAACTGGAACATGGACTATTGAGGAAGCAATTGAGCGCATTTTAGCGCAAAAAAGCAGACCACACTGAATACAAATGATAATTACAATCGGTAATCTTTGAGAACGAACCTCATTAGAATCGAAGAACACGATCGCTCCATTGTAGAGCAGATCAAGCAGCTGCCCATGAGCGTTCTGGTTCAAATACCGATGGTAAAGCGTTCGATAAAGCTGATGCGCTTCGTAAAACTCGCGTTGCTCGATGGCGCGCTCCAATTTCGCAGTCAATCTTTGCGGAATCAACGGCGCATTCGTCATTTTTATGCCACTTCCACTCCACATCCACTCGTTTCTCCACTTCGACTCCAATCCAAAAAATTTCGAACCCAAACTTCCTAAAATTTGCGAAATTTTCAATAATTTCGAGCAAAAATGGTCAATTTTGGTCAAATAACGGTAACGCACCAGCCAATCAATCAGCTAATGGCTAATGCCCGACAGTAGCGAAAGTGCGGGGGGGGGGGGGGGGGTCCACCCCCCCCCTCAGCCGAAAATCCTGCCCGTGCACGGGCAGATACCCGTGTACCCCCCTCCCCCCTTTACCTCGACACGGGTACTAGACTCCCCCCCAACCCCCTCCGCGAGAAAACACGGGATCGCACCCCCCCCCCCCCCCCAACCCCCCCCACTCACGGTGGTCAATCTCATCTCAATTTTTTCCAAAAATACCGTAATTTTTGCATTTTTCTTGACGTTTGTGTCTGTCCCTGCATAGATTTTGTTGTTTCTGACCAAACAAGCAGCTTGTTTGCACAAAATATTCTGTATTTTACAAGAATTTCTGTGTTTTTCTAAGGCAAAAATTTGGTATTACCCGTGCGATCCCGTGCACCCCCGGCCTTTAACAAAACCACGGAGGCAACACGGAACACGGAGGCTGCACGCTTAACAAAACCACGGAGGCAACACGGAGGCTGCGTGCAGCTAAAATGACCCATATTTTATATGCACACAACACGCTGCGCACCTTTAACAAAACCACGGAACACGGAGGGACGCGGATTTGGGGAGATTTGGGGACAGGACAAATCTGTCCCCGTCCAAAAAAAAATATGTTTTTGTCAAATAAATAAATAAATAAATAAATAAAGGCGCAATAAAGCAAAGCAAAGCTAAATGTCAAAACTAGACTTCAAGGATTACGGTAGCTCTCCAATGGGTCTCGACACGATTTTTTAAAAACGTTCCTGATTGCCAGCAAAAGCATTGGTGGACACCGTTCATATGATTGCAACAAACAGTCTTATGTTTGAAGTTCGGGTTACGGTAGCGGTAGTTTTGGGTCTTGACACGAAGTTGCTGAAAACTACTTTGTTTCTTGCGAATAACAGTTGAAACCATTTAGAAACATGCCGCATGATCACAGAACGTCAAAAATCGGATTTTAAGGAGTACGGTAACTCTGCTGTGGGTCTCGACACGATTTTTTAAAAACGTTCTTTTATTGCCAAGAACTGTTATTAGAATGGTGGATACCGTTCACATGATTGCACGAAACAGTCATATGTCTGAAGTAAGGTCCCACGGGTTACGGTAACTGTAGTTCGGTCTTGACACGAAGTTGCTGAAAACTACTGTGAATAACAGTTGTTTCTTGCAATCATGTGAACGGTGTTCATCAATTTAGTATTTTCCTGGCAATAAAAGGCAGTTTAAAAAAATCGCGTCGAGACCCACCCACGCGTACTCCTTAAAATCCGATTTTTGACGTTCTGTGATAATGCGGCATGTTTCTAAATGGTTTCAACTGTTATTCGCAAGAAACAAAGTAGTTTTCAGCAACTTCGTGTCAAGACCCAAAACTACCGCTACCGTAACCCGTGTGCCCGAACTTCAAACATAATGTTTGTTGCAATCATATGAACGGTGTCCACCAATAGAGTAGCTTTTGCTGGCAATCAGGGACGTTTTTAAAAATCGTGTCGAGACCCGTTGGAGAGCTACCGTAATCCTTGAAGTCTAGTTTTGACATTTAGCTTTGCTTTGCTTTATTGCGCCTTTATTTATTTATTTGTTTATTTATCAAAAACATAGCTTTTTTGGAGGGGGACGGATTTGTCCTGTCCCCAAATCTCCCCAAATCCGCGTGCCTCCGTGTTCCGTGGTTTTGTTAAAGGTGCGCAGCGTGTTGTGTGCATATAAAATATGGGTCACTTTAGCTGCACGCAGCCTCCGTGTTGCCTCCGTGGTTTTGTTAAGCGTGCAGCCTCCGTGTTCCGTGTTGCCTCCGTGGTTTTGTTAAAGGCCTGGGGGAGGGGTGGGGGGGGGGTGGACCCCCCACAGAAAATTTTGAAAAAACGCACCCCCCATGGGACCCCCATGGGGGGGGTCCCACGTTACCATAGGTTGGACCCCCCTCACTTTTTGGTCGGCACCCCCCCCCCCCCACGGCACCCCCCCTTCGAAAATGGTTTTGGGCCCACGGTACTGATGTGAAAAGAAATTGAACGAAACGAATGAATGAATGAAAACATCGATAGATAGAATATTGGGTGGGGTGTTGCTGCTAAACCCCCACGCCCACGCCCCCCCCCCATACCTTTGCTAAACCCCCACCCCACCCCGACCCGACCCGAGGGCCAAGTTATGAAAACCGGGTCTCGAGAAAAATTGGGAAATAAAACGGTTTTAAAACGGACAACGGAAATATAACTGGTTTTTTGCAACGATTAACGAATAACGACGATTGTTAAATTTATTTTCGAACCAATTAAAAGCAGGAAGCAGTTCGTCAATCAACCAACGAAAATCAAACGGACGGACGCGGCTTGGACAGACGAGCAGAAGCGTAAACGTAGCGTTGAGCAGTACCTGTACCATGCCGTACGCTGTCGGCGATGATATCGATCCAAACGAGTGGGTTTTTCTGTCGCTGACATCTGTGGCATACAAAAATGGTGAGTGAGTCACACAATCGAACTGTAAATTATAGGCAATCAGCAGATTGGTTGGTGATCCCGTGATGCATGCTTTCTGTACAGGCAGCGCAGCAGACATTGTTGTGAGGGCGGAGTGTGTTTTGCACTGCTGCACAGAAAACATACACCACGTGATCCCCAACCAATCTACTGAGTACTGATTGCCAATACTTCAAACTCAGAGTTCGACTGCAGTTGTTATCGTTCATGTTGAAGCAAAGCAAACAACAAAACAGAGCAGCGTCAGCGTGTCTCTAATTTTAAGAGCGAAATCGAAATTGTTTTTTAGGAGACGCAGTGTCTTTCGCGTTGGCTGTTTCCAGTTTGACGCCGCTGGTTATTCTAATTGTCGCCGGAACGCTCGTATTTTCGCGACGCGATTTGCACACGGTATGCCAGCTGGGGCAGCTGCGCTGCTGTCGAAATAAGCTGACTATTTTCACTTCATCATTCATAAATCAGCTCGTTTAATTACTTACTTGCAGAAAAAGATTGATATAGTAGTTCGCAACTAACTATCACAATTGAGTTCGATTCAGATGTTTTTCATCTTATGAATTTTGAAGCCATTCCGCGCCATTCAGATCTGCTATCTTGCCGGGCAGCTGTTGAATGAAGCGTTGAATTTTGGTTTGAAACGATGGGTGAAAGAAGCAAGGCCGCGAACGGTTCAGCACGATGCAGACACCAGTAGTCAGTTTTTGATCATGTTTTCTTTTTTTGGTGCAGTTCTTTGAAATCTTTTCATCTTTTTGGTGTCACAGTGTCCATGTTCCGTGCTGTCACCACAATTTCCGACGATTTTGAGCACAATTTTTTTTCAGATAACACTTCGGCGCCGCCATCTATGCATTTCGGCAAATACGGATGGCCTTCCAGTCACTCTCAGTTTATGGCTTTCTTCAGTGTTTACATGTGGCTCTTCATTTTACTCAGGTATCATGATATTCAGTAACTTGCTGATTCCGTTTTTGTTCACTTGCGTTGCATTTCCGTTCACATTTTCATCTGTCACCCACTGCTGCAGGTTGCGTCTGAGCACTGCAAACGGCCATTGGTGGTCAGTGTGGAAGCTAATCGCGTTCACTTGCACACTTGCGCTTTCGTCTGTTGTCTGCGTCGGCCGGTATGATTGATTGAATGATTGCTTGGTTGATTGCTGTGTCGTGGTGTCATGGCATAGAACATGGTTCCAACGGCTCAAAAATATTTTGACTTCTGTCGAAATAGAAACACCGCAAATGCACAGTGTGTGTGTGTGCGACGTGACACACAACCGTGCGATGTCACCTGTGTACCTGTTAAGAGACCGTCCGCAAACCGGTGGAACATTTTTGCCCCTAGCCGAAAATCGATTTCGCTCAAATTTGGCATGGAGGTACCCTTAGGTACAACTAAGAAAAAACCGGCCCGCTTTTGGAATGAGACCCTTGTAGTGTGGCGCTACAGGTCTCCAAAGTAGGGTATTTCGTCGAAAAACGTCATTTTTGCCGTTTTGTAAAAAAGGTCTTTTAACGCAACACAGAAACGAGTAGTGTAGGTGGGTAGACTGGGGAGCAACGTTATAAGTATAGGCAGTGTTGAAGTATAGGATGTGATCTGGCGAGCAACTGATCTGGCG
>JASANC010002562.1:0-35055 GCA_030248135.1 Theristus sp. LFF4_11 | reverse complement strand
AACCACTGGTAACCAAACAAGATGGAGCAGTTGTGTTGGGAAATGGCTTTCAAGACGCTCAATCAGAGCAACAACCGTAAAATGTCGAACATCATTCAAGGGGTTTCCAAGACGCGGAAACCCCGATTTGCAAGCTCAAGTTCCAAGGGGAAGCGGAGGAGCTGTGTACCCCACCCACCCATCCTTGAGGTTTAAACCGGCTGCAGTGTTTCTACGTCTAAAAAGGTAATAACCATCACCATTTCAAAACCGCTTACTAAATAAAAAGACAATTTTTTTCATTTGGAATTCATATAAGACGAGTCCAACTCCAATCTTCACCTTGCTCACGACTGCCTTCATCTTTTGCAGGATTGCCTCCGTGTAAATGCGCGCTGGTCTGGCAGCATTTTGTGCGAGTTTCACCCAACAGTCCGTCCAGTTGAACGAGCTGGATGCTCCGTTTTCATTGTACACAAAATAGCAACTGCTGCCCAATATGATTCCGTCCAAACGCATGCACTCCGTGGTCAACGGGTATAGCAATGCAGCTGTATTCCCATAAAACACCGTAGTTTTTGATATAAGAACTCCCCTTAAAAATAGGCAGGATGTCACACGGTGGGAGCACAAAAATTCACTACAGTCGAACTCAATAAAATGTGGAATCAGCTGATTGGTTGGCCGAGGGGAGGCTGCTCACACTCCGCACCCATCTTTTTTCGTGGATCTGGATTCTATTGAATCGTGTTTCTTTTGAATGAGTGTGAATTTCCAGCACCCTTTTCATGCTAAAAATAAATTCAAAGAGTTGGAGAACTGCGAAATTCATTTTTTTTCATTCAACAGCTCAAAATGCATTTTTTACTGACGACGACGACGACGACGTCGTCGCTTAATTTTTACGTGTGAACTGAAAGACAAAAGCCTGAAATGAGTGCGCTGTGTAGCCAGCTGAAGGGGGTTTCATTCCTAGCTGACCGATCGACATGCGTCCGCAATTAAAAAAATGCGTTCCGACTTCGCGGACGACGACGACACGACGACGACTTTGCTTTCATTTTTCATTTTCACCGTTTTCAAGTTGTTTTTGGTAAGCTGCTGTGTTAATTTACTTGGTGCACGCAGCAAACCATGCACAGCTCACTCCTTTCAGGCTTTTATTTTTCAGTCCACACTCAAAAATTAAGCGACGACGTCGTCGTCGTCATTAAACAAAAAATACATTTTGAGTTGAGCTGTGGAATAAAAATTTTCTAAATTTCGCGTTCTCTAACCTTTGAGTTTATTTTTAGCACAAAAAGGGTGCTGGAAATTCATAAAAACACGTTTCAATAAAATCCAAATCCACGAAAAAAGAACGGTGCGGAGTGCGAGCAGCCTCCGCTCGGTCGACCAATCAGCTGATTCCACATTTTAGTGAGTTCGACTGTACAAGATTTCTTATATGCATCTTATATGCATCAAAAAGCGTCTTATATGCAAGACTTTACGGTAAAGTCAATATTTTCGCTTGCTGAATTTTTCTGAATACAAAAACTGCACACCGACAAAACGTAGACATCGTCTTCTTACTGTAAGACGACAAAACAAACGACAAAAGCAAACCTTCTGGAGCAGAAGCAATGGTCTCTGGAAACAAAGAAAGTAAAGCAAGATTGGAGTTTTGTGATTTTTATGGCACTTATCGAAATGACACATTGAGAAAACCTGAGAAAACAAGAGAAAACAACTTCCGCCCGCCGGTGTTTTCTCCGATGGGTGACTGGAAGAAATATTGCACATCAAGGTTACACTGACTGACTTTTCTCGCAAATCACGCCAAACTGAATGCCAATCACCAATGCTTCGTTGCAGCGTCCATCGTACAAATTGTTCCCAATGGCTAGGTCAAACAAAGCGCAATCTTCTTCGCCATCATAGTGGAAATTGTTGTTCGGCTCTCCAGGACTCCAAAACGGCTGCACTGGTCGGCCGTGCACACTCATCCAACCCTGATCAGGCTCCGCGCCATTTGGATCCTGTCTGATTCCGGTGATCCACTTTTTCCAGAGCTGAATTTTTTTCCAGAGTTTCGCGAGCGAAACCTCTGTGTTTTCTGTTCCGTTAATGCCACGAAACGAACCAGTGGACGTTCACGAGAACAAGAAGAAAAACGGAACCGTAAAACGTTGCGCGACTCGACGCAAAGCCTCCATTTTTGCTTCGGTGTCAGGCACAATCAGATACGCACCAATGGCTGCACACTTCGCGAGCGCTTCATCGTAACTTGTCACGTACACCTCACTAGCTAAGGGCAACAGGCAAACCCCATCGATCGGCAGTGGTGCGCGCGCGAAGTTTCCGATTTCCGAGGCGCAGTCCGCTAAAAAGTAAAATGATTTCAACCAAAAACAAAATACAAACAACTTATAACCGCATGAAACTTATGATAGAAACTGATAACCAGATAAAGCTGAGCATGAAAAACTTGTGTGAAAACGAAGCATAAAAAACGTGTGTGATCACTGGTTGTGTTTGGCTTCGCGTTTGGTGGCAAGCCATCAGAAGCAGCGGTCGTGACAAACGACAAAAGAACAAGAGCGATTGTGAAATGCATCACACGCTAATATTTTGCTAACAAAATAAGTCACCAAATCTGGTTCTATGTACCTGTCCACAATTTGGGTTATAAATTGAAATTTGAACTGCATTGAACCGAAAAGCCAGAACTGACTTTTTAATATTTATTATTATTATTTTTGATTGCTTATTGACATCAGTCGCATTTGAAGCAAATTTTAGAATTTATTAGGCTATAAAATAAACTTACTGCTTGAAAGACAGTTGTTGAGTTTTCATTTGTTTTCGCTTTTACGACTCCAGAAAAAAGATATCAAAACCAAAATGGGTTGGTCTTGGTCTGAATCATAAGCTTATTCAAACGCTTTTGACGAAAACTGATTTCCAAAACAGCAGCCAAAATGTGAGGCTGTGGTTGGCAAGCGGTTACTGTCACTGTAATGTGGTTTTATTTATTCTTTACTTTATTTAAAACTATAATTTTTTAGGGTGTGTTTACTTTAATAATCCATTCAAAGTTAACTGTGTTGACGTCAATATTTTTTTATTAGTTGTAGCTGTCTCTCCTGGTGAATTAGTACCCGAGGGTACCAAACTCCGGTGGTTTGGTGTAGGAGTGAACGGACTGTGATGATCCCATGGAGCAATAATACAATAATCAATGCCGATAATGCCCTCGCCACAAGAGGGGGACGTTTAGAGGGCAAGTTTACTGAAAGCCACCGGTATTTTGTGCCTGCTTCGACTGGAAACAACAATCAGAGGTCAACTTTTTCAAAAGAAAAGTAAACGTTTAGTCAAGTATTTTGTGTGTCGTGCGTGGTCTAAGCAACCATACACATCCGGACCGATGTTCACGTATTTTTAGTTTTCGTTTTTTCTGTAAGTTTTAGTTGTCTGTGTTTCCCCCGGCATGCACTAAGCATTCGACAGATTGAGACACGCCCAGAGACTGGACTAAAGGCCTTTGGAAAGGCATGTGAAAGTCCTTACGACCTGCGCGGCCCAACCATCGTTGGCTACTCACCCGGAGGAAGCACAGTACACGTGCGGTTTCATGTTGTTTTTATATTTGTTAGGAGATTGTGAAACTGCAGGGCAAAAGTCAAGAGTATTGATTGTTTTTATGGTGCATGGCTGTTCTATCATCAGGAACAGCACAACAAAACATGACCGTCACGACAAATATATATTTTCAAAATTAAAATATTAATACAGTTTGTGATGTTGATTGGACACGCAATGCAATGTTGCTGCAAATCAAATGTCGTTTTTATGAAGAAAACAAAACAAAAAAGAAAGCGTTAGTAACTTCAGTTCTTTTAGTGACGCCAGAAAACAACATAAAACCAATCAACTTGAAGTTATACATTTATCCGCATTCAAAACACTCGAAGTTCAAGAAAGCGAAAAAACCTGTCATTATCTTCAAGCAAACGCACAAACAGGTAAATAACGCACAGCAACAAAAGCAACCTGTAACATCGACAACGCTAAACTCGTAAAATGTAGAACATCTGAAATTGAAGGGATCTTCTCAGTGGTTAGCAAGCCAATAACTGTTTCAGTGATAAATTCAGCTTTTCGGTTTCAGAAGTTTTTCAGCTTTCACCAGTGCCTCTGATGAAAATGCCAGTCCGGGTCGTGCACCCAGCTGGCCAGTTGCGCGTCAACGGCGTCTGATTTCGCAGCCAGCAGCTCGCACTCAGCGGGGCCGGGCAGAAAGTTGAAACTGAGACATCCCTCCAACTGCTGACACTGGAACGCACACGCACGCACGCCGCCCTCGTGCACGGTCACGTTCAACAGCCACATGCCTGCGCAAGCAAGGCGACTCTGACAAAAGTTTTATTTCCAAATAAAGAGAAAGACACTTTTTTTACCGTCGCTCCCTAAATTTGGTGTCAACCGTTCGTTTACCGCGTGCATGTGGTACTTTTGAAATGGAACACCTGAAATCAGTACCAGTTCGCTTTGCGGAATGTGTCGCATGTTGAAAAATACTGGTTGATTGGGATGAACAGGAACTTACGTTTTTCGCCGATACAAACATATAAAGCCGCACAGGTAACGCCACCAGCTGCAAATTTCTGACTAGACATGGTCAATATCAGATAGGCGCAACCCCGAGTTGTCGAAGAAACAGCGTTCTTCTCAGCCACATCCGCGCGTACGTTTCGCCCATCAGTGAGATCAGCATTCAGTTCGTCTGCCATCCAGCGTGCCTCGCCGTTGTGTATTTTGAGAGCCGTCCAGAAAAGCTGAAGACAACAGCGGATTCACAAATCTTTGTTCACAAAATTTATTATTGTCATAATTACACCTGCTATCATTTACCATAACTTCTTGCATATCGCCGAGAAAAACAAAAACTTTTGAGAAAACGCGGAGTTTCGTGGGACGTCGTTACTCATAAGTGAAAGGAGATCTTGTAAAAAGGTTCAATTAAAAACTCAAAAGGCATGCTATTTTAACACGGTTTTTTAAATTTTATTTCAGAGTGTCACTCACATACAAGTTTGTATGTGCCACCATTGCCTTTATCTTTTGCAGGATTGCTTCCGTGTAAATGCGCGCTGGTCTGGCGGCATTTTGGTCCAGTTTCATCCAACAGTCATTCCAGTTGAAGAGTCTCATCACCCCGTTTTCCTTGTACACAAAATAGCAGCTGCTGCCGAGTATGATTCCGTCCAAGCGCATGCATTCCGAGGTCAACGGGTCAAGCAGTGCAGCTGCAAAACGACGTTACAGAATGGCCGATTAAACATGGCAGCTTTTTTCAGGGTGCAAGGAGTGCGCGAAATTTGAATGAAAAAAAGACGTTCAGAAACCCAATTGTCTGTCAAATTTGACCCGTCTTTTTAAACGAATTGATTCCTCGTGCTCTGCTGTTCATTCTTTTTCACTTGCACACACGATTGGGAATTACCGTAAAGTCTTGCATATAAGGTTCCTCCCACTTATAAGACCCCCACCCAAAAGTGGGCGGAGTGTCACACGGCGGGAAACCAAAAAATTCAAAATTTTGACTTGGTCGAAATCCTCCCCCGTTTATAAGGCCCGGAATTCCTAATGTTCGCCTTATAAGACCTCCTCCCACTTATAAGGCTGTCACACGAAATTCCACTTTTTTCAGAAATTTTTGATTTTCAAATTTTTACAAGGAGACCTTATATGCAAGACTTTACGGTATCTTGGCATTTTTGAAAAAGACAACCCCTAGTCTGCGACTGATCCCGCCTTGATGGAGAATACAAGGACTGCCTTATTTATTCGGCCACACTGTACTGTTAGTGATGTACACTGTACAGGGTGATGAAAAATGTCAATAAAGTAAACTGACATTCAGAACTGAAGCAACACTTTGAGCTAGAAACGAGACAGAAGGACAGATGAATTCGGTGAACCAATTCACTGTGTTTATTTTGGCACGAATCAATTTTTGCAATTGGCAACTAATTTCTTTCACGGCTGTACGTTTCAGCTCAAAATGTTGTTTTAGTTCTGAATATTAGCCGTTTACTTTTTCGACGTTTTTTATCACCCTGCATAACGCAAAAAAACTCAAAACACGATATGGACATTGTTGTTTTACCCTCTGGTGCCGGCGCGATGATCTCTGGAAACAGAAAAGGTGAGATACAATATACATGTACGAACATATTGTATGTGGACGTTGTCACTAACAGTTTTAATTTTTTTGGTAACATTTCGTCAATTGAGACCAAACTGCCTCCACTAACGTTTCTCGCAAACCACGCCGCCCGATGAGACGCATCTGTAATCAACGAAATCCTTCCCGTACCGCAACATTGCGCAATCTTCACCAGTAGCCCCGTAGTCGTTCGGTTCAGTAGGACTCCAAAACGGCTGCACTGGTCGGCCGTGCACACTCATCCAACCCTGATCAGGCTCCGCGCCATTTGGATCCTGTCTGATTCCAGTGTACATCAACGGTACCGTGGGCTAAAGAAACATTTTGGCGAACTTACACCGTCACATACCGCAGTTTATTTTTTTGATAATGGACCGTACAAGTTTGCTATGGTTCTCAAATGTCAGCCATCGGAAAATGCGAAACAAAAATGATTGGCGATTTGAAGGACATAAACAATGATGGAGAGAAAGGCTTTCAGAAAAAAGAAACCACTGCCATTCGACGCAATGCCTCCATTTTTTCTTCGGTGTCAGGCACAACCAGATACGCATCAATGGCTGCACACTTTGCAACTGCGTCATCGTAGCTCTGCACCGATGTGCTCAAGGGCAACAGACAAGCCCCGTCAATTGCCAATGGCTCTCTGCTGAAATCACCGGTTTCCGAAGCGCAGTCCACTGAAAATAATCACGATTTCAGTCCTATTTTTAAAAACAACATCAAACAATTCAAAACAGTTTTTTACGAGTTGTGTTTGGATGCACGGTCGATTGTTCGCCATCAGCAGCAATCATCGAAACAAACAGCAAAAGAATCATTGGACTGGCGCAAAAGAAGTCGTTGCGCACGCACATCCTTGTGAAACGGTTGTGAAACAAGTCTGTTTCCACCAATTCAGAGTGAAAAACTACACTGTACCGGTCGAACTACTCGATTGATTTTTTAGAAGAATAGAATCGAAGTCAATTGGGTTTCATTTGGTTGAGGGACAGCCGAGCTATAAAACAGTGATTCAATCCTAAAAAACACATGAGCAGCTTTCGTGTTGCCACGACACGGGATTTACAAACCGTGATACAACACTGAAACTGAACCACAAAAAAGAAAAATTGTCGCCGTAGATTAACAAAATTGATTTTTTTCTCGTCCGTCTGATGCACGTGCGGAAACGGAAAAAAAACTACTGTTTCAAAAAAACAGCTATATTCATGTGACATACAAAAGAGTGACACGAAAACAAACATACTTTTACAAATGAGTGATCGATGTATCATTTGATGACGGAGCGAAAAAAATAACAATTGCAAAATGCTATTCACACTCGCAACCAAAGTCTTCACTGGTAAAACGGGCGTTGATATCAAAACTCAATTAAAGTGCAACATATTGCGATTCATTTCGCATTCGAGAATTACAGTAATGCACAGTTTTCATCAGTGAAAACTTTTCACCAGTGCCTCTGATGAAAATGCCAGTCCGGGTCGTGCACCCAGCTGGCCAGTTGCGCGTCAACGGCGTCTGATTTCGCAGCCAGCAGCTCGCACTCAGCGGGGCCGGGCAGAAAGTTGAAACTGAGACATCCCTCCAACTGCTGACACTGGAACGCACACGCACGCACGCCGCCCTCGCGCACGGTCACGTTCAACAGACGCATGCCTGCGCAAGCAAGGCGACTTCAGATGATTTTAATGATGGAAAAGGCAAAATTGTACGAAGGGTTCTCACCATCACTGTTCAAGTTCGGTATCAGTCGCTGATGTTTCGCATGCAAGTGATACTTTTGAAATGGAACGCCTGAAAAACGTAATTTGACATTATTCGCTTAAAGAAGTGGGAATCTGTTGTGTGCACACACGTGGCCCGTGCGAACACCGTATTACTCCCATTAACCCCCCCCCCCCACCAATAAACCCCACCCCTAAAAGTCGCTGACGTATTAATCCCCCATGGGGGTTTATTGGAGGTAATACGGCATGTCAGAAACTGATGTCATGTTGATGACTATTGGTCAAAAAAATTGTTGGTTCCACAGAGCGTGTGGATGTGGAATATTCAAAAAAACTGCATGGTTTTACGTTTCTCGCCAATACAAGCCAACGGAGTCGAACAGTCTGCATAATCGAATTTCAGGTAATGGTATGTGTTCAGAATAGCGCATCCAAGATCCGTCGAAACAGCGTTCTTCCCAGCCACATCCGCTCGTACGTTCGGTCCATCAGTGAGATCAGCATTCCATTCATCTGCCATCCAACGTGCCTCGCCGTTGTGTATTTTGAGAGCCGTCCAAAACTGCTGAAACTGCCGTATCAGCCGATCTCCACATCTTTTTGTTTATAAATTTTCAAATGTACAGGATGCTTGAAAAAACTACCATGGGCGAAACGGTTGGTTCTCGAGTTTGGTTTAACATTTCAACTTAAAAATTAGAGACTTTCTTCAAAAAACCTAGTTCAGTTTAGAGACTTTCTTCAAAAAACCTAGTTCAGTCTTAAAAACATGACCAAGAAACAAAAGATAAGCTGTGACGTTTCAAATAAAATCGAATAACGGCAAACAAAACTGAAAAACTTGTAAATTGACAATAGACGACAACGGATGCGTCTGAGAGCAATGATTTTGAACCTTAAAATTCACAGCGTTGCTGTGCTTCAGTTTTCCAAAAAAAAATTAACACAATCAATGGAAAACATACATTTGTCAAGCACTGTTCCAAGTTACAGGTGAGGCTGGTGTATTTGAAGCTCTGATTACAAATATAAAAGCTTCGAACGTGCAGTTTACTGTACGTATGTGTAACATGTTTCAACAAAATGTCTCTGTACCGTCGAAACTCTATACCATTCGGATCAAAACCGTTTTTATAACGAAAAACTAAATCTATCAGTGTCACTCACATTCATATAGGGATAAACCAATATTTCCTTTATCTTTTGCAGGATTGCCTCCGTGTAAACGCGTGCCAGTCTGGCGGCGTTTTCGGCCAGTTTTGTCCAACAGCCATTCCAGTTTGACGTACTCAATGCTCCATTTTCCTTGTACACAAAATAGCAACTGCTGCCCAGTATGATTCCATCCAAACGCATGCACTCCGCGGTCAACGGGTGAAGCAATGCAGCTGAAAATAAGGGAGGCTGCTTCTAGCATGTTGCGCCGACTCCCGACGCTTGTCGCAAAGTCTGTCTTCCCCAAAATGAACGTCGTAAAAAGAGGGCTTAGCAGTGTACGACGGTATGGTCGATATTCATTTTCAAGTCAAGACTGTTCTTGACATGGGTTTGTTTCGGTCAAATTTGAGGACAAGAATTGGACTCGGGACAAAGGGATTTCTTTGTGGCAATAATGAGCAGCGATATAATAATAAAAAACAGCACAACAACCAACAATTCCAACAACAACAACAACAACCAACAGCAACAAAAAACGACAGTGTCGGTAACCTTCTAGTGCCGACGCGATAATCCCTGGAAGCAGAAAGGGGTAAAAAGTTATTTGAAGTTGTAAAGTTTCGCCAATAAAACATTTCAGAGTCACACAGTCTCACTTTTCTCGCAGAGTACGCGACTCGGCCAGTTCGGAGCAACGCAGGGAGCGTCGTTCAGCCCTTCGCCTCCGTCGTACACCGCGCAGTCTTCATCAACATGCTCGTCGTTGTTCGGCTGCCCAGGCTCCCAAAACGGCTGCACTGGTCGGCCGTGCACACTCAGCCAACCTTGATTAGGCTCCGTGCCATTCGGGTCTTGACTGATTCCAGTTGACCATCTGACCGTCCCCTGTGGCCCAAGGTAAGATCAACAGGGAGGAAAGTAAACTGGTGTCACAAGCAGCCACCTTACTAAGTTGGTGGTTGGTTACGACAATCATTTATGCGTCTGTGATTCCCAGAGAGCACACTATTTGAAACATTTCTGATCGATTCTCTTTTTTTAACCTCGGAATCAAATCTTCTATTTTATTGTTCTGCTCTCCACGATATTGGCATAGTTATGCAGGTGTGTTGAATGTTTATACCATATTACCTCCAATAAACCCCCATGGGGGATTAATACGTCAGCGACTTTTAGGGGTGGGGGTTTATTGGTGGGGGGGGGGGGTTATTTACAAACAAATTCTAGGGGTGGGGGTTTGTTGAAAAATGGCAAAAATACCTTGCATGGCAGGCAAGAAAGTCGCAGAAACTTCTACTTTTCACAGAGATTTCCTTTTGTAACAGCCTTTTGTAATGAAATTACCATTAACTCATCCCTTTGGGGCCTTTGGTAGCACAATTTCACCAATGTCACTGCATTCAGCCACTGAATTCGCTGGGTATGTGCTTCAAACAGGTTTCCAATTAACCCCCATGGGGGATTATTTGTGGGGGGGGGATTATTCGGAAACTTGTCGGGGGTGGGGGTTTATTGGTGGGGGGATTAATGGTGGGGGGGGGGGTTAATGGGGGTAATACGGTAGGTGCTTTCTTACGGTATATCATGCGACAAACAAAGAAAGAAGAGAATGGAAAACGCACTGTTGCAATTCGCCGCAAAGCCTCCATTTTTTCTTCGGTGTCAGGCACAACCGCATACGCACCAATGGCTGCACACTTGACCAGCGCTTCATGGTAACTGGTGACGGAGACGTTCGCGAACAACGGCAACAGGCAAACACCGTCGATTGGTAATGGATGTCTTTCGAAATCACCGTTTTCCGAAGCGCAGTCCGCTAAAAATTATAAAAATTCAAAAGAGTTTTTAAAACATTCAAACATGCATTCCAAACCGTAATACCAGTTGCGTTTGGCTTCACGTTCGTTTGCACACCGTCGGCAGCAACCAGAATCGGAACAAGCAGCAATAAAAGAATCATTGAAATTGCGCGGAAACAAAGTGAATGTGCTTCTTTTTTTGTTTTGTTTTCTGCTATATCTATCTACTGTAATATTTTGATTTCAAATGTGCTAATTTGATTTTTCTAAATCCCATCTAAGACTGTTACATCGATACAAAAGTCACAAGCTCCAACACAGAATGAAAACGCAAACATATGTACGGTTGATTGAAAAGAACAAGACTCGAGAATTGGTTTCGATGTGATTATTGATGTGGTGTCATTATTACATGTGAAAGGATTATGAAAAAGTATACATGCACAACACAAAAAAGCATAAATTACCTCATTAAAAAAAACAATAAAAACAAGATTTTTATCCGATCCATGAAATACCTGAACAGAGTTTGGTTGCCACGATACACGATTCGAGGTTTATTCGATACACAGACCAGCAGGGGTTTGAAAATTTTTTTCAATGATTTTTGGCTTCCTTAAATTTGGCCGTGTTCAAAAATCCCTAATTACTGCGTGGCTAAGTCTGCATTCCTGATCTCTGTCGGCCGGGCCTGACCCCATCTTTCCATCTCCCCAAGACACGAATTTATTTGATACACAATTGGTTTTCTGAAAGTATTTTTTCTTTCATTCAAATGCCGCGCGCTCCTTGCATCCTGAAAAATGCGCCATGTTACAGGCGAAAGCGGTACCGCTGCGCCATGGCTGGAACAAGAAAAAACGCGTTAAAAAAGTTGCTCACACACGCCGTGTTTTATGCAAAATTAGAAATATTACCTCTTTGAAAAACGTATTAAATAAATTTTTGTGAAATACGAGCAAAACGGCTGTGGCGCTACACCAGTGTATTGCAAAAATCGATGAGTTAAGTTGGCACACATTCCACGTAAGGAGGGGTGGTAAAGAAAAAAATCCCAGAATGCGTATTTTCTAGCCCAAAAATTGAAAAAATCGGGTCTTTTAAATTAAAAAATAACAGAAGGAAAAGGCCTTTAACAAAACCACGGAGGCAACACGGAACACGGGGGCTGCACGCTTAACAAAACCACGGACACTACACGGAGGCTGCGTGCAGCTAAAGTGACCCATATTTTACATGCACACAAACAGCTTATGTTTGAAGTTCGGGCACACGGGTTACGGTAGCGGTAGTTTTGGGTCTTGACACGAAGTTGCTGAAAACTACTTTGTTTCTTGCGAATAACAGTTGAAACCATTTTGAAACATGCCGCATTATCACAGAACGTCAAAAATCGGATTTTAAAGAGTACGGTAACTCTGTTGTGGGTCTCGACACGATTTTTTTAAAACGTTCTTTTATTGCCAAGAACTGTTACTAGAATGGTGATACCGTTCACATGATTGCATGAAACAGTCGTATGCCTGAAGTAAGGTTCCATGGGTTACGGTAGCTGTAGTTCGATTTTTTAACTGCCTTTTATTGCCAGAAAAATACTAAATTGATGAACACCGTTCACATGATTGCAAGAAACAACTGTTATTCACAGTAGTTTTCAGCAACTTCGTGTCAAGACCCAAAACTACCGCTACCGTAACCCGTGTGCCCGAACTTCAAACATAAGACTGTTTGTTGCAATCATATGAACGGTGTCCACCAATAGAGTAGCTTTTGCTTGCAATCAGGGACGTTTTTAAAAAAATCGTGTCGAGACCCATTGGAGAGCTACCGTAATCCTTGAAGTCTAGTTTTGACATTTAGCTTTGGTTTGCTTTATTGCGCCTTTATTTATTTATTTGTTTAATTAACAAAAACATAATTTTTTTTGGAGGGGGACGGATTTGTCCTGTTCCCAAATCTCCCCAAATCCGCGTGCCTCCGTGTTCCGTGGTTTTGTTAAAGGTGCGCAGCGTGTTGTGTGCATATAAAATATGGGTCACTTCAGCTGCACGCAGCCTCCGTGTTGCCTCCGTGGTTTTGTTAAGCGTGCAGCCTCCGTGTTCCGTGTTGCCTCCGTGGTTTTGTTAAAGGCCGAAGGAAAATTGCATTTTCAACAGTAAAAAGAGGGCAATGTTTTTTACGTGCACTTGAATAATGAGTCGTTCATTAGTTGTAAGTGGTTGGCCTATTAGTCTAAACTACCGTAACCCAAAAAGAGCCATTCCAAATTTCTTTTTGTTAAAAAACTTAAACAACGCTTTTATTGCAAAAATGGTGATTTAGATTTGTCAGTGAACGACGGAAAGAAAAATCTGCCGGCGACGGCACCCACAGTGTCGTCACCCACAACCACAAACCGCTTTACGTTGCGATTTTGTGCAAGGAAAAGGAAACCGAAAGTCGACAGCTGTATTTGAGCGGACACTGGCTGTGTTCCGTTCCGATTTCATAAACAAAGACTGTTGGTTGTTGCAAAAAGCACTTTGACAAAAAATGAATGCGATGATGCTTTGAGTTGAGTGCAGGAATGACTGGAAGATTGATGAAGTAAAGACTCACTCACTTTAATTTGCCTCCGCTGTTTTGTGGACCAAAAATAACAAATCGGAGCCTGAAAAGGTGGCTTTACAGATACAATTTGTTTCCACACAACCAAACCAACACAAACAATTGAACGATTTCGGTCAAACAATTGAACAATGAAATATTTCATTTTCACGGACAAATTCACATTTAACGATCACAGCAAACCAGAATGCGAAAACTGTGAAACAGCACGATCAAATCCAATGAATTTCTAGAAATTAAAGAACACACCACGTTCAGCTCATGTTAAAGTGAAGAACGGTTTTGCAACAGCCATTCTGGATCCGTCCGTCAAAACCAAAAAGTTCCGCGATTTATTCACAAAGCGAGTTTTGTTGTTGTTGTCGGGGATTTTAGGCGATGTTTTCAGCAGGGCTAACGCTGAAAAGCGAACAGAACGCCGTCGAGTAGTGTGCCCATCGAGTTTTCTGTCATTAAGTGGCTATACATCCCTCGGCGAGGCGGCTATACATCTCTCGGCGAGGCGGCTATACATCCCTCGGCGAGGCTCGATCCCCAGAACGCACAGACAATAGTCTAACGCGCTACCACCAGGCCACGAGAGTGGTCCTGAAAAACAAACAACTGTTTTCTTTCTAAAAAAATTGCCTGGTTTCATCGGTTAGCAGTTCGGTTGCTGCAGATTCTTGAAAATGAAAAGCTTCCTCCACTTCTCAACAAGAATTGCAGGACAGGAATAATGAATAAAAGGAATTGTAGAAAACTGCCCAGTCAGCTCAGCCCGTCCGTCACTGAACTGACAATAAAACAATGCTAGATAAGAAGTGTCAACTAGAAATGTCGTCTCGCATTTTCAGCGCGAGCAAGGCTGTTGAGTGTGTCGGTCACGTGGACGTGATCAGCGAGGCTCGCAAGACCAAAGTTGTCCGTTGAGAAATTAATTCGAATGTTTTCTCATCAAATAAATTTATTTTATTTCATATTCAAATTATGTTCGGGCACGAAACAACTTTTCAGCTGTGCGACTTTTCGACACACCATTCAACATTACTCCGCCTCCTTCGCACAAAATGATAATACTCAAATACCAAAGTTTGGCATCTTTAATCTTCCGTAACCGCGGGGGGGGGAGTCCAACTAAAAACGAATCTGCCCAGACCATTGACTCCATTCGGCAAGTGTTTCTCGTGCGCCTGCCTCTCAGTGTGTTGTCCGTTCACAACGTCCGTCTGCACTGCGGTCGCGTCCAGCACAGCGGCGAGTATTTTCTCGTCATTCTCCGAGAGCCTGCCGACACCCGGCTGTCCCGACCCGATACTGCAACTGTGGCGCGCCGAGCACCCGGCCTTGCACTTCTTTGAGACGCATGTCGACCGACATCTGCACCGCCTGCAGCGCGGCATGCGTGTTGTACTCGAGTTCGTTCAGTTTCTCTTTCATCGTCTGCAGACGCTCACTCGGTGGCACTGCCGTATTCTGAATGGCAAAATGAAGTTGTTTTTTTGGGCCAAATTGCAAGCAAACGTTGTGGTGGCTCCATTCAGCGATGCACACGTTTGGATTCCTTGGCAAAGTAAAAACTACCACCATTAAAGCGGCATTCATGAAGCAGTATTTAGTGAAACGTAGCTGTGTTAAAACATAGCTATACAGTCAATAAATATCACTTCATGAATGCAGCAATACACTATACAGCATTCATCAACCACAAAAAAACACAAAAACATGCGATGTATGGTCGTCCAAAAAAGATGAGGGCCAAAACAAAGACTAACACTCAAAGTTGAGCGCCAATTTCCAGCCGTCCGTCACACACGGCGACTGGTACCAGCCGCGTGGCATTTCGCGACCGGCGCCGAGATCCAACGCTCCGCTCTGCAGGTACATCGAGCTGCCGAGACACGCAACTTTGCGACTGCAAAAACAAGCAACACATTCAACACGCTTTGGTAAAGTCAGTTGACAGCTGAACAAAAGTGAGCTGAACAAAAGTGAACTGTCAAGCCTTAGCTTCACTGTCAAGTAAAACAAAGCAGTTTGCATGCAATCAGGGTATTGGTGGGCGTGGTCTCCATCCACCGCATATAAATTATGATTGCACGAATGGTTTTCCTGTCCCTCCGGGTTTCGGTGCGCGCAAACCGACAAGCAACGAAAAAGGGTGCGCATCTTACTCCATGAAGAAGTGCTGCTTGAGCATGACATCGAGCACTTGCAGTTGCTTGCGGCAACGATCAAACGGCGCCTTGCCATACAGCTGCTGGATTTCCCTTTCGTTCACCACAATCTCATCCACCAGTTTCACCTGTCAAAGATGTTTTTTTTATTTTTTTTCAAAGAACCAACTGCGTTGTTTTTTAGAGGAGAGATAAAAATTGTTGAAACGCAAAAGAAGAACTGAGTATGATGTTGCAAGCAGCAAGCGAACACTCTTCACCTCCATCATGTACACGGGCGGTTCCTCCAATCTTTGATCGCGCTCAGTCAACGCAACGTTCAACGTGAAATGTTTGCCCTGAAAAAATCGGTAGTTGCAGCAATGGCATGAATTCTGGTTGAAAAAGCCGACAAACAAACGACGAACGGCGGTTCCAACGCCGGCCAACGGTCGCAATGTGAACAGCAAGTTGGCACGATCGTAGAAACAATTGCGCCGGTAGTCGCCAAACACAGCGGCAGACGACTTCGCAAACGCCTCGAACGCCATCCAGCAGTCGCTTCTGAGTTGACAATTTCAAAGTTCAATTCGCAACACGCACAGCTGCTCAGCATTGCGCACGCACCGTTTACGCAGCACCTGCGGTTTGCGCGCCGCCCTCGCTTTGCCCTGCACGTTTCCCGCCGTCGTCGTTCGTTCTTGCGTGCGTCTGATGTCCACTCGATAGTGATACGCGCGAAAATCGGCGCAGTTCAATTTCAACTCGAGAAAGTTCGTCAGCAACTGTTCCTCTCGCCCAACGTGCCGACGTTCGGCGGCGCATCGGCTCGTGTCCTCGGCTGTAAGCGGCCAATTCGCGCAGCTCCGCCGCAGTTTTGTGGCGCAAACGCAGCCCTGCGCATTGCACGATGAGCCGGTGCAATTGGCAGACAAAAGCAGAGACACCCCAGACAACGAGAGTTCACCTGGAAACTTCTGCACGTCCATTTCCTGCTCATCATCGCCGGTGCCGTCGCCAACTGCCGGACTCGGACGCAAACCGCCTGCTAAAAACAGGGCCGTTTTGAGCACGGTGCTGGTGAAATCATGAGCAGCTAGAACTCGCATTTGTATTTGAAGGTTTGACGTTTGAAGAAGAGATGTTTTGAAACTCTCGGCAGGGAATTGTGCCGTGCACCATTTACTGTCACTCATCTATGAGCGAGTTTGTGGTCTCGATGTGACTGTGCGTGTGTGCGTGGCGACCGCTGCTTGCTTGGTGTTTTCGTTCTCAAATATTATTCCTCTTTCTATTCTGATCCACTATCACCACAGCGCTCCAAAAACTGAAGATGCAAAAAAATGAGTATCAGTTTCTTTTTTGTCTCGTTTTTTAACTTTGTTTCTTCTTCTGATTTTGTTCTGTTTCTTCCTTTATTTAGTCGTTATGGCACATCTGTCTAATGTTCGGGAGTGCGGTGCGTGCGCGATCTGCACTCAGCCAACGGTACGGTACGTGCGATGCGATGATCATGATCCCGTTTAGACTATTAGGATACCGGTTGTAAGTTGTTTCTCTAAAGAAAATAACCGAAATAGCGGACAACACCGCCATATTTGGACCAGTACCGTGGGCCTAGGGTTGTTAAAAAAAACAAAAATCGTCATTTTTGTTTTTTTTTTTAAAAAAAAATTAAAAAAAAAAAAAATTTCAAAAATCAAAGTTGTGCTAAATCAATCAGGGAGTCCGAAGAACCACATATGATATGCAAGCGCCTCCCGAATGACACCCGTATGGCGGAACTTTGCAGATTTTGTTTTGGTGACCTCAATTACCCCTTTTCCAAACCGTCACCATGCCTCTTCTTGTGTTTTGACCTCCAAAACGTCACTAATTGTCCCCAGCTAAGCTAATGCTAAAGTGAAGACAAACATACCGCCTTGAAATTCGATCAATTCTTCTGATGGTGTCGCGACGACACGACACGAAGCAGCAACCAGACAACGTAGCGCTTGCAAACGGTGCAGCGAGCACAATCGGACGCTCTGCGAGGCTAATCGTCACCTTATCTGCATCGGAAATGGTAGGCTAAGCTTTGGGACGCTCAAAAACTTCATCGCAGATGTTGTCGAAGCCTAAAATCAGTCGGTAAAACGGCCCAAAATCGACTGCTAAAGGTTTTACGAGGTATAATCAAAGAAAATTTTTGTTGAACTTTCGAAAAATTGTGCCAAAATTGAGGTTTTCAGAGCATATTAGAGGAAAATTTTTCGAATTTTTAAAAAAAAAAAAAATCGGCATTTTTGTTTTTTTTTAATCACTTTTTAAAAAAAAAAAATTTCATTTTTGTTTAACAACCCTACGTGGGCCCAAAAAAATTTCGAGGGGGGGGTATGGACATGGTACCGTGGGGGGGGGGCGGGGGGTCCAAACTATGGTACAGGTACTGTGGGACCCCCGGGGCGACGACACGACACGAAACAGCAACCAGACAACGTAGCGCTTGCAAACGGAGCAGCGAGCACAATCGGACGCTCTGCGAGGCGAATCGTCACCGTATCTGCATCGGAAATGGTAGGCCAAGCTTTGGGACTGGGGTTGTTAAACAAAAATGAATTATTTTTGAAAGTGATTAAAAAAAACAAAAATGCCGATTAAAAAAAAAAATTCGAAAAATTTTCCTCTGATATGCTCTGAAAACCTCAATTTTGGCACAATTTTTCGAAAGTTCAACAAAAATTTTCTTTGATTATGCCTCGTAAAACCTTTAGCAGTCGATTTTGGGCCGTTTTACCGACTGATTTTAGGCTACGACAACATCTGCGATGAAGTTTTTGAGCGTCCCAAAGCTTGGCCTACCATTTCCGATGCAGATAAGGTGACGATTCGCCTCGCAGAGCGTCCGATTGTGCTCGCTGCTCCGTTTGCAAGCGCAACGTTGTCTGGTTGCTTGCTGCTTCGTGTCGTGTCGTCGCGACACCATCAGAAGAATTGATCGAATTTCAAGGCGGTATGTTTGTCTTCACTTTAGCATTAGTTTAGCTGGGGACAATTAGTGACGTTTTGGAGGTCAAAACACAAGAAGAGGCATGGTGGCGGTTTGGAAAAGGGGTAATTGAGGTCACCAAAACAAAATCTGCAAAGTTCCGCCATACGGGAGTCATTCGGGAGGCGCTTGCATATCATATATGTGGTTCTTCGGACTCCCTGATTGATTTAGCACAACTTTGATTTTTGAAATTTGAAAAAAAAATTAAAAAAAAAACAAAAATGACGATTTTTGTTTTTTTAGCAACCCTATTTGGGACGCTCAAAAACTTCTTTTTTATTTATCGCAGTTGCAGATACTTCATCGCAGATGTTGTCGATGTCGAAGCCTAAAATCAGTCGGTAAAACGGTCCAAAATCGACTGCTGACGGTTTTACGAGGTAATATCAAGGAAAATTTTTGTTGAACTTTCAAAAAAATTTGCCAAATTTGTGGTTTTCAAAGCATATCAGAGGAAAAATTTTCGATTTTTTTTAAATGGGCATTTTTGTTTTTTACTCACTTTTTTTTAAATTTCGATTTTTGTTTAACAATAACAACCCTTAAACCCCCCCTCGAAATTTTTTTGGGCCCACGGTACTGGTCAAAATCTGCCAAAAAGTTTTCCACACGAAATTGCAGGCAAAGAAATCATAAAGTAAAGTCACTTACTTTCTGGTGGAAAGGAAAGTGTCTTTCTTAAACGCTTGTTTGCGTTTGTGTGCGTGCGTGAAACATGGAAGCGTTGATTCCGGTGATCAATAAACTGCAAGATGTGTTCAACACGGTCGGCAGTGAGACGATCCAGTTGCCGCAAATTGTTGCCGTCGGCGCTCAGGTTTTTTTTTGTTTTTTTTGTTGCTGTTGTTTGTTTGACATTGTGATTGAACGTTTTAAAATAAAAATAGTTTGCGTTTGAAAAAACGCACTTTTGTTTCCAGTAGTGAAATAAAAAAGCTTAAAAACGAGAAAGTATATGAGAAAAAATAAAACCAACAACAACAACGACAGAGTGCTGGCAAAACGTCGGTGATCGAGGCGCTCGTTGGTCGCGATTTTCTGCCGCGCGGCTCCGGAATAGTGACGCGACGTCCATTGATTCTACAGTTGATCCATTTCAATCCGGACGATCCAGACGCACGAAAGACTGACGACGGTGGTTAGCAGTGATTTTCTTTTTTTGGGGGGTTTTTTCATTAAGATTAGCATTAGCAGTGATTATCTTTTCATTAAGACCTGCCTGAAAAAAGAAACATTTCATTAAACGTTTGATTAAAATCTAAAATAAAATGATTGAAGCTGTAAAAACGGTTTTTAGCTTGTGTTCATGGGGTCTTTACATTTTATTTTGTTACTCACACAAAATTTTAGCCTAAATTGAACTAACATCGTCGCTACTTTCGGTTGTTTCTGAGAACTGCTGCACAGATTTATGTTTTTTTTTGTCGGAATGTTTTGTTTTGTTTAGGAAAAGGTAGCCGATCCACTGTTT
Source organism: Theristus sp. LFF4_11 (assembly GCA_030248135.1). Classification (NCBI taxonomy): domain Eukaryota; kingdom Metazoa; phylum Nematoda; class Chromadorea; order Monhysterida; family Xyalidae; genus Theristus; species Theristus sp. LFF4_11. The sequence continues at coordinate 14,928 of JASANC010002562.1, read as the reverse complement.
CCTCCAGTAAGTTAGTCCGTTAATCCTGATTTCATGTAAAAATGAGAATGTCAGAAAAACACAAATTTTGGGTTACTTTACTTTCCTCTTGTTGTTGATTTCTTGCATGGTACTGAAAGCCTACGTGCATGCCCATGTCTGCTTGTCTTGCTCTGGTATCTTGGCTTTCGTTCAGTAACGTGAACCCAATTTCCATAAATTGTAGCAGCAATAATGTCATTTCACGACACAAAAAAAATCTTTGAATCCTTTCAGAATGAAATTCGAATTTTTACTTTGCACTGTGCGTGCGACACAACAACATTATGAGCTTGGTTGCAAACTTTTTCAACGTTTCGTTCTTTTCTCAGGTGACATAAAGGCGGATGAATGGGGCAAATTCCTGCACACGAAAAACAAGTGCTACACGGACTTTGATGAGATTCGCGAGGAGATTGAGAGAGAAACGGATCGCATGGGTGGCACCAATAAAGTGAGTTTGAAAAGTCGCAAAAAATGATTAAAGGGACGAAGTTTGACAATTATTGTAGCAGCTGGTTGATTGGTTTACAGTTAAGTTTGGCGTACTTATGCGAATGATTGACCCTAAATTGAAATTGAAATTGCGGATTGAAATTTCTGCAATGAATGAAAAATGATACGCTGATTGGTTTATCTGTGTTTGTGATTGTGTTGCTACAACCAATCAGCTCAGCCCACAACCGATTCATAGGCATTGATCTATCCAGCCATTTTATTTCGCGAAAAAGCAGGAAAGCAGCGATCAAATGTTCACACAAACTTGTATTGTGTTTCTTGCACATGTGCAGGGCATTTGCCTGGAGCCGATCCTACTGAAGATCTACTCACCCAACGTCGTCAATTTGACGCTCGTTGATTTGCCCGGCTTAACGAAAGTTCCCGTCGGCGATCAACCGCCGGATATTGAGGTTTGGTTTTTTTTTGTTTCAAGTTCTTGTCTAAACAGGGTTCATCATTTTTTTCAGCACACGTACTTTGAAATTGGTAAACCTTAGGTGTGAAAACGTTTCGCATCGCTCTTCATGCAACGTTTGCATAAGTTTAATTGATTCTCGATAATTTTACTCTCAGTAATTTCGATCCTCGTCGGACAAATCGATTACCAGTTGTCTGGAAAATTGAAAACAGGTCTGAATGCTGAAGCGTAGTTTAGTCAGCTTATCTGCGATCGTTCAATGTTTTTCTTTTGTGTTCTCAGCTCCAAATCCGTCAAATGATCCTGCACTACATCGCGAATCCAAATTCTATCATACTCGCGATCACTCCAGCCAATCAGGATTTCGTCACGTCAGAGCCGGTGAAACTGGCACGCGAAGTCGACCCGGAAGGTATCTTGAATTTTTTTGATGCATTTTTTTGTTGTTCCACAGCTCTGTTGACTATTATAATAATTAATAGATTTGTTTTAGGTGGGCTAGGCGGTGCTGTTGATTTTATCCAGGGTCCATCCATTCAATTATTTTGCGGCAGACAAAAATTGTGTAACAGTGTGTAAAAGGTGTTGTACAGACTGTGAACCATGGAGGGTTGGTTGCAGTTGACCCAGCTTCCATGTGGTACAGTTTTCAGAGCGAAGTTGACATTGAAATAATCATGAGTGCTGTGCAATAATTGTGCCTGTGTGGATTGAATTTATTTCTACACGGTAATTACCGAATTTCAAAAAAGCCACTTATAAAGAAATAAAAAAACAATACAATGATGTTGCAACGTTTAAGGTCTACGAACATTGGCCGTTCTGACGAAACTGGATCTGATGGACCACGGTACAGACGCTGTGGACGTTTTACTCGGCAGGGTGATACCGATTAAACTCGGCATTGTGGGCGTTGTCAATCGCAGTCAGCAAGACATCAATAATAAAAAGGTTTGCGTGGCGTCTCCCACCAACCAGCAATTTTGAATTGCCGCTTCAAGCATAAAATGGAGCTTTTTTTCGGTGCGTGCATTGATGTGAGTTGCAGAACTCAAGAGCACGATATCAACTATTCCAATTGTTTTAGCTATATGAATGTGGTTACCGCACTTGAACCTTGAAGTATATGCTTGATTAGAGGTGGAATTTTTTCGAAAAACTAAATTTTATGAAAAATTTCCGCGCATTTTCCGATGTGCCATCTCTATGCTTCATCGTCCTTGATTAGACGCTCACGTGGTCAACCGTTGAGCATTTTTGTTGCTGGATGATTTCGGTTCTTCGCTCACCAAATTACGCGTTCAGATTTCTGTTTTTTATTTGCTCCTCCAACCGTCTTGCAGTCAATCAGGGAGGCGCTGAAGGACGAACAGGCGTTTTTCGCTCGTCGCTACCCGGCGCTGGGCAGTCGAAATGGCACCGCCTACCTCGCGAAAACACTGAACAGGGTCAGTGCTGATCTCATTTGCAATCGGTAACGATTGCTGTTGAGTGTTGTTGAATTACAACGTGCAAGCACTGTTTTTTTGCGGTTTGCCTGGTGCGCGTACACCGCGGGCCCTCGGGCTCGTCAGCACGACAAGGCCCGGGCTGCACAGTCCAGTCAAACATGATGACCAGCGCAGACCAGGATGTTATGTCTGGCTGAGACATCAGCGAAACAGCGGATCACACAAGACAAACGCACAAACACGAAGCTTGTTCGATAGAACACACGTGAAATCGGTTGCTTCCGGTTTCTGGGCATTGGGCGACAACTGATGAGACCACCATTGCTTTGCTCGGCGTCTTGTGCCAGTTCGTGAACACGAGCATTTCTCTGTGGTTTCAGCATACGGCAGTTCTGAAAGAAAAATCATCAGTCTAAATACGCACATTTTTTCTCGATCCAGAGATTCGTCACCGTCGTGGTCTGAGTGGTACCACGTTAGCCCCTGATGTCTGTGCGTTCGGAAGTGTGTATTTGGCACTCAATGCGCGATCGGCAGGCGCCCTACTTTACCGCATTCTCTGCAGACCCTTTTCCAGGATTAGCGCTAGCTTAAAAAAACATCACCTGAATCAATGTTCGTTCGTTGTATCAGTGTTGGTGTTGGTGGTTTTAGCCGATGTTTTTTAGCCAGGGAAGCGTACAGAACGCCGTCGAGTACGGCGCCCATCGAGTTTGTCTCTGTCATTAAGTGCCTGTACGTACCTCGGGCGGGGCTCGATCCCCCGAGCGCACGGACAACGAGTCTAACGCGCTAACCACTAGGCCACGGTGCGACGGTGTCATTCGCCCCAATTGTTGCCGCCCCATTACAGCTGCTGATGCACCACATCCGCGACTGTCTGCCGGAGTTGAAGACGCGCGTGAACGTGATGGCGTCGCATTTCCAGTCGATGTTGAACTCGTACGGCGAGCCGGTCACTGATCGACAACAGACGCTGCTGCAGATCATCACGCGATTCGCGACCGCCTATTGCGCCACGATCGAGGGCACCGCGAGGAATATCGAGACGACCGAACTGTTGAGTCGTTTGGGCGGGCGCGGGGGGGGGGTGGACCAGTGCGGGGGCGGTCAATTTGACCGGTACACGGGGGTAGCCGATGTTACCGGTGCAACGGTCTGATGAAGCTCGGAGATTTGGCGGCTTTGTGCGAGCACTGACGGGATGGCACCCGCATGCAAGTTGCAAGTTCACCATGTGTCGTGCCAGCCCACCACCACCGTCGCAGGGTCATGCACTCTGAACTTTGCGTCGTTTTGGAGCGGAGTAAGACAGACACAGGAGCTGTCTGTTTACTCGCTGGACTCTCGGAATTTGACTCGCTTTTTGCTTGAAACTTGTGATTTTCGTTTTCTGATGCTCGTTTTCGTTGTATTCAGCTGCGGCGGCGCTCGCATCTGCTTCATTTTCCACGAAACCTTCGGTCGCACGCTGCAGTCGATCAGCCCGTTGGACGGACTCACTCAACTCGACATTCTAACCGCCATTCGTAATGCCACGGTCAGTATTTTTAAGGTTTTTTCTTGCTCTGCGATTCCATGCACGCATAAATTTAGCAAATTATTTTTTATTGACACGTGATTTCGAATTTACTGTTGTTGTGTCTGTGTGAGTCTAGTGCTTAGACGTGGCAGGGTCACTTAATTGCCGCGTCAAGCGGGAAACCAGTTGCATTTCGACGTCTGCAAACACGTCTGACACTCGTAAAACAAAAAAAAGTCAAAATCAAATCTTCGTTTCCACGCACGCAAAAAACGTTACTATTCAATAATTGTCGCGCTGTCTAACCGGCAGCAATCATTCACGTCGGAAAAATAACCGAGCAAATTGTGAGTTCGGAAGTGAGATTGACATTTCAGGGTCCCCGGCCGGCTCTGTTCGTGCCGGAAGTCTCATTCGAGCTGCTCGTGAAGCGACAGATTCAGCGATTGGAGGAGCCGGCGTTGCGCTGCGTAGAGCTGGTGCACGAAGAAATGCAACGCATCATACAACACTGCGGCCTCTCTACGCAGGTTCGCTCGGTTGATGGAAATATGTGTTTCTTGGGCTGTTTTGAGTTTATCTCAAGTGGTTCAAGAGGGGCACATCACTGATGGGGCCACACCTCTTTTGCATGTGATGATGTTGGCCAGGCCGAAATGCAGAGAACCATTGTACCACAACTTGGTTGATTTGATTCGTTTACTGTTATTTCGGCTGCATGCAAGAGGAATATAACAGTCGAACTCTTAAATTATAGGGAATCAGCTGATTGATTGGTGGTCACTCCACGTGATGCATGTTTTTTGTGGCAGGACGACAGACGACGCTGCACAACAGCTAATGCCTGCACAGAACGCATGCATCACGTGACCACCAACCAATCAGCTGATTCCCTATAATGTAGAGTTCCACTGTAACCGACAACCGGTGTTCAAGATCAATCGTGTTCAAACAGCGCTGCGCCATTCTTTCTGCCCCCCCCCCTTCCCCCCAGCCATACTCTCCACTCTCCACTGTGCTGAGCATTCCCACGTGAACTGGTTTCGACTGGCGACTTTGGAAAAAAAACAAAAGCATTCAGTGTTTTCAGCAGGAAATGTCGCGATTCCCGAAATTGTACGAGAAAATCGTGGACGTCGTGACGGCGCTGCTGCGGAAACGGCTGCCGATCACGAATCAAATGGTTCGCTTTTTTTGATTTGTTTGTCATGATTCGATTCAGTTTGGTTCTCATGTCGATGAAACGAGAGAAAAAAGCGACACGCACCCTCGTGGCCTGGTGGTAGTGCGTTGGACTCTTGTCTGTGCGCCCGGGGGATCGAGCCCCGCCGAGGGGTGTATAGCCACTTAATGACAGAGAAACTCGATGGGCGCCCTACTCAATGGCGTTCTGTACGCTTCTCTGGGTTAGCCCTGGCTAAAAACATCGCCTAAAAATGCCACCAACAACAAACAACAATAACAACGACATTTCGCCGCAGGTCGAAAATCTGGTCGGCATCGAATTGGCGTACGTCAACACGAAGCACCCTGATTTTCAAGACGCCACTCTGGTCTCGTTGCTGAATGTGAAGGACGAAGAACTGCAGCACAATCGAGGCGGCAAGTTTGAATGCCGGTTTTCTGTTTTTTTAGTGGTTGGATTGCGGTAAATTGCGTCATAAATGCTGCGCCATCAGTGAAAACAGACATTTCGCAATATCGGCTGGGTGAACTGAATATTGATGGATTGGCCGGGTGTAGGGTTGGCAAAATACCGTTTTTTTCAAATCGTGGTAAAAAAACCTGTATTTTTACCGGTAAAATTACGGTAATTTTACCGGAAAAAAACGAAAGCCAAAAAGTTGTAAAAACCCACATATTTTTCGCAGCCGACTTTCAACTTGAACCATGACTTGTGGAAACAACTTTCAGAATGCTTTGTTCAAAATATCGTGCACCAACAAAGAAAATAAATTATGTTTGGGCTTGAAAACCCAAAAGGTCAGCAATAAATCGAACATTATCTTTTGCTCAATAATTTATATTCCACCAATTACATAGGAAAAAACCACAGCGTTTTCACCGGACAGTCTTTGGTCACAATAGACGAATACAATTTGCTGCAATAACGCAGTTAAACCGAACCGGTTCACAGTTCAGATCAAAAAAAAACAAATCAGTAATTGTGTAAGAAAGACAATGTTGAGCAACATTTGGAATTTTTGAAATTTTCAGCTCAGCTCGGCAGCTCCAGCCGATTCTTGCACATCGCTTAACAGTTCTTTCAAACATCAGTGTCAATTTCGTCATCATATTTTTCTTGGTCACAGATTTTCTCATTTTCTCATCAAAAATGATATAAAAACTCAAAGTCCGAAATTGAAAAAAACCGGAAAAATACGAAAAAAACCGGAAAAATACAGAAACGGTCTTTTTCCCGTTTTTTTCAAGGCACCAATTTTTGCCCTGGTAAAAAAACGCGTATAAATACGTGTTTTTTTACCGGTAAAAAAAACGGTATTTTTACCATGCCAACCCTAGCCGGGTGTTGCTTTTGGGGGTCGGCAGAGTGCGTGCTTGAAAATCGAAGTGCAGTTGTGTTTTGTAACTTTTAGTTCGAAGATGGAAACGCGTTTTTTCGGTTTTTCCCTGAGTTTCACGCGCTGAAATATTGTTTTTACACGTTCCCATTTATTCAAGACCAGCGCGCTGATTGGCTTGATTGTGTTGGGCACGTCCACTGAGCTGTCGTTTTCGTCCAGAAACGGTCGACACCGTACAATTACGACCTGTTGTTGTTTGTTTGTGTGTTCCATTCCATTTTATTTCGCGAAAAAGCAGGAAACTCCGATAAAACTGTATGAACAGCATGTAGTTCGGAGACCCAAAAATTTGGTTGTTTGTTGCCGCACAGGATGATGATTTCATCATCCGGCGAACAATGACGCAGCTCTCACACAGCGTCCGTCCGCACCCGACCGAGCCCGCTCGATCGGTCAGATTGCGTCCCTACCTTTCCCACCCGTTGGGCGATGAACAACAACATTTCATCATACCGTGTACAGTCGAACTCAAAGCAACCGTTTTGTTTTTCGCAACGTCAAGCCGCTTGTTTTTCAGCGTACGCGCAAGTGAACAAAGCAATCGCATCGTCGAAACTTCTGAAGGAGCCGCCGAGTGGTCACACGAGCGGACACGCCTCGCCGTCACGGGCCAATGCCGCTGCGCCCGCCGTTTCACTAGCAGGGGCGCTGCAAAATGGAGTCATTGGTGATAGGCATCATGATGCGGATTCGTCGACTGAACACAATGCAACCGTTCGTGGAGTTAACGTTTGGAATTTTCCACTGACGAGAATGCGTGCACGTTGAGTTTCTGAGAATTTTGAACCGCCTCGACTCGCACATAAGTGTTATTTCTATTTTGGTTGTATTCGAGAGAGGAGTTTCTCTCTGGCACATTGAATAGGCACATGCGCACATTGAATGGGCCAATCTACACTCTCTGTGTAATCTGGCACATTGAATGGCGACATTCCGGCTGTGTGCAAGTGTGCAACTGAATTTCGATTCGATTCTTTCAGCACCACACTCATGGCGACGGCGCCGCGTCAACGGCTGCAGCGGTTAGTTGAGTTTCGTTTTTCAATTTCAAATTTGGCGCCAGATTTTTTGCATTTTTGTCGACGTTCGGTCTGCGTAGTGGAATTCGGTGTTTTTTTGACTTCAAAAAAATTGGAATCTATCCTAAATTCTCAAGTTTATTTCGGACTGCCGTTTGGCTGGCAATCAAGCTTGGCGGTTTTGCAGCCCTATCATCCAAGCGCCCTGTATGATACGCGTCAGTTGAGCACGGCCGTTTCAGGCCTGGTCAAAGCGGGCCTGGCCAAAGCGGTACCATTGTTGAGCTGGGTGTTTTCAAATGAAATGCGAGAATTTGTTATTACGGCACTTTTAGCTCCATTGCTGCGGTTGCACTTCTGTTTCTTTTTTAACCTGACTTAAATGCACTGAAAACTTTGAAAAAAACAACATGATTCATGAAATCATTTTTGCATCAGAACAGAGTGAATAGCATCAGCTGATGTTCTTTCTGATCCGAATTGAATATGCTTTTCTTCATCAACTGACTGGTTTCATAACTATATTCAGGCTTACTGGCTTTCTAACTGTTTTTAATTTGGCAAGCATTTGTTTCATTGTGTTTGGTGTAATCTGTCAGCATTCCAGGCTTTAATTTGCTATCAGCATCAGTTTCGATGACTTAAAATATTATTCTCAAGGCAAAACTCATGTATTGTGGATTTATTCAAGCGTGTCCTGCTGAAAACTGCCGTTTTTTACTACAACTAAATTTCAGTTTGGCGTGACTGATTCGACATTCACCATTTGTTTACGGGAAGAAATCGGCGAAACGGAAAGTCTGGTTTGCTGTGAACGATAAGCGCATGTTTTGCGGTACATGACGTCATTTCAGTGGGACACGTTTGAAAAAATAAGTCATACGATTCAGCTCCGTTCATCGTCTGGGAAAATGAATTTTAGAAACCAATCCAATCGCAACAGGCTCACGACGCCACCGCGCCACAGTCGAGCGGGCTCACGAGTTGGATATTCGGCGGCGCAAACTCATCAGTCGGCCACGGCGCCGCGGCGGGTGATGCGAAACAAATCACGTCGCCTCGTAAGTGATCGACGGTTGTTGTTGTTGGGATTTTTAGGCGATGTTTTTCAGCCAGGGCTGACCCAGAGAAGCGTACAGAACGCCATTGAGTAGGGCGCCCATCGAGTTTGTCTCTGTCATTAAGTGCCTATACACCAGTCGGCGGGGCTCGATCCCCCGAGCGCACAGACTGCAGTGTAACGCACTACCACCAGGCCACGAGCGGTGACATGTTGTTGTTTGCCGGGACTCCGGAGAGGCGAAGCCATTTGACACTTTTCGATCGAAACCGCCAGTTCCACTCCGGGGAAGCGTCAGCGTCGGAACCTAGTGATTGACGGTCGCGTTGTTGAATGGTGGAACGCTAAAGGGACATTCATGAAACATGATTTAATGACGCCTAACTGTGTTAAAACATAGCTATGCGGTCACTAGATACTGCGTCATGAATGCACCTTAATTGTTGTTGTTGTTGTTGTTGTTGTTGTTGTTGTTGTTGTTGTTGTTGTTTTGCGGCTGGCGAGTGTTGTGACTCCAATCAGCTGCTGCATGGCAGTCATACGGTTGGCTTTCGTTCGAGCTCGTTCCCTCGTTTACTGCAACTGATGACACACTTTGTTTCATTGTTTCATCATTGTTAAAGAGTTTTAAACAACCGTTACAGGCAAAACAGCAATGTACGTGCCCGCCTATCCGAACCGTCATCTGACCGATCGAGAAAAACGCGACTGCGCTGTAATCGGTTCGTCTTTTTCATCATTTCCAATTGTTTTAAAAAACAATTTCAACAAACCTTCCCTTTCAATTTTGAAAACAATGAAGTCCACTGGTGGTACTGGTCTTTGGTTTTTTTCCGCTCAGAACGACTCATCAAATCGTACTTTCAAATCGTTCGCAAGAGCATCCAGGATGCGGTACCGAAAGCGATCATGCACTTTTTGGTCAATAATGTTCGAGTAAGTGGAGTTACTGTATTTTTCAGATTGAGGGATCTTTACCCTGCAGCACCCAATTTGTGCACGTTTTGAAAACGCTCAAACATTTTTGTTTCATTGTTGATTGGTCAGTTGTGAATGTGATGATTTCGATTGATTGATTTAGCCAGTTTTGATTGATTGTCGCAATTTCGATTAATTGGCCAGTTTTGATTGATTGTCCCAATTTTGATTGCTTGACCAGTTCTGTTGGATTGGCTAGTTTCGATTGATTGTCCCCGTTTGGATTGATCATTCCAGCGTTGATTGATTGGCCAGCTTTGATCAACTTTGTTAGTTTTTCATCAGGTTTTCCCGGTTTGTGTCGCTTTCCAGGACAACCTACAAAGTGAACTCGTCAGCCAGCTGTACAAACAAGAGCTGCTCAATGCGTTGCTGTGCGAAAGTGAACTCACCGCCCAACGTCGCAAAGAAGCGTCCGAAATGCTCGAGGTTACGGCTTTTATTCCGAGTTTTTGCACTTTTTCTGGTGTAATTTGACTCAAATAGTTTCTCCAAGCGTTTACAGTGACTGTTTTGAAAAGGTTTTCACAATTTTTTCTGCAGGCTTTACATCGAGCGAGTCAAATTATTGGTGAAGTACGAGAGACACACATGTGGTGATTGAATTTCGGGATCACAACAATTTGACATGATACCATAATTGTGTGTTTTTTGTGTATTATTATTAGTTTTTGATTTTGACGTTTAGTTTTGCATTTGTGGTTCGTACTGTGGTTTTTTTTGAAGTTACTAGCTTACCTTTCAGTTCCGAGCATCTTCGTTGTGCGCTGCTTTGTTTGTTTGGTTTGTTTTTGTATTTGATAAAGATCGTCTGAGCTTTATGTGACGTTCCCTGTTGTTTTACGTTTACAATTCTATTAGTCAAAAATTCTCTTTTTACACGCGAGTAGTACAGTTTTTTCCTTCAAATTACGAGTTCATGTTTTCCTGTTTCATTTTGATTCTTTCTTGAGCAAATTCAGATGTGCGATATTTTTCTTGTGTGTGTTGCTGCTTTTTCGATTGCATTGTGATACTCGTTGTGTATCTCAGTGTTGTATTATTTGATTGTGTTTGTGAAATCTGGTGGATCTTTTGATTCTGAGAAGGTCCACTTTTTTGGTCACGCATAAGTCTTCAGCCATCAACTTCAGCCACTGGATATTTTAAAATTTTCCTGTGTTACGGAATTTTGAATTCATCAAGTAAACTGTTCTGTTCAGTTAAACACGAGGTGTTTTTGTACGTGCAGATCTGAGTCTTGCTTGAAACCGCAAACCGGTTTTAATTCCAAAGTTTTCTGAATTGAACGAATTAAAGAATTTTGCAGTTCTGAGGACCGGTAGAAAATGGTACATAATGTATTTGTGTATCTTGTGATTTAATCCGCCTAATATTTGCACTCGTTTGTTTGGCATTATCGTTCGTTTCCGACAAGAACCCCTTGTTAACGGTGCTTTTTGCTATATGAAAATTCTTTTTTTTTTGTAAAATCAACCAATTTGTATGATGGTTTCTGTCGTATGTGGCCTACCAGGTGTAGTAAAATGAAATAGAAACTGCGATAAATGACTGGAATCCGTCGGGTTTATTAGCACTGGAGACGTTTCAAAGTGTCCAACACCTTCCTCGTTTCTTTACCTGACGTTGTTAAAGCGTTTTTTTCAGCAATTTTTGTAAAAATTTGAAATGTTTGGTGGTTTTGCAGACAAACATGGGGACGGAAGTATTTGGAATTATCAATGGTCGACCAAAACATTCCGGCCAACAAACCGGCAATGAATTCATGTCAAGCAAAGAGAGCGGAATTAATTCAAATTGTTTTCGTCCTAATGGATTTCGCTCGAAGTTGGTGTGGATCGTACCTGTGCCCGACATGGTTTGGACGGCGGAATGCCACAAATCGATTTCGATCACCGCACCACTCTGCATATCAACCATCGGCATGGTTACATGTACCCGCATGGCCGTGTAACAACAAAGCCGTCATCAAAAGCTCGGTTTGTATGAAACGAATTGGTGTTCAAAATTTTCATTCTGTGTGTTTTTCGCCTCAACGTTTTGTTTCTAATGTCACTAGTCACTACGAACCACTTGTTTTTGTTATGATGTCAACCGTAAAAATTGGTCTAGAAAACAAAAATAACGCCGATAAATTGAATACATACACGCCACGGTCCATTATTGTTCCAGGGTTAATACTAATTTACAATGTATAATTATGTCTAACTGATTAGTTACTCCGACAACGCTTTCATCGGGATGGTCTGTACCTTATGACAGCACATCATACCAACTTACAGGAGAATCATCAATCAATTATAGCAATTGGAAAAAAGTGCGCTCTCTGCGCGTTTAAAAAGCAGAATATGACCGAAAAGTGTAAAGTTATGTTGTTTAAGAGCACGAAAAAATAAGAATCATATACACTACGCAATGCGAAACATGCACACACAATGTTCTTTTCGCATCACTGTTTATGGTTTAGAAAAGACCGAGTGTTTAGAACCACCTCCAGGATTATGAAGTGTATGAAAAGTGTCGTTCGAAAAAGAAAACTCGCGGCTCTAAACACGAACTTTTAGATGTTCGTTTCGTATGCACAGGAACAAGTTTCTGGCTTATAATATATGTTCGCCGCAGGATGTGAGTAATTCTGGAAAACGCGCGAGAGGAAAGGGGATACGGTTCGCTCCGCTCATATTATGCGTGATGGCGCTGTCCGGTCGTGGCACTCGGTCGCGCATTATCTAAATGATTGGTGGGACACACACAGCAGCTACTGGCATGCTAGGTGGCCCTGTTACCATGGTTTACGGTAAACATACCTTGCATGCATTTATGAAACTACACCGTAAAGCATTTATTGTATCTCAGTTTGGACTACCGTATTACCCCCAATAAACCCCCATGGGGGATTAATACGTCAGCGACTTTTAGGGGTGGGGGTTTATTGGTGGGGGGGGGGGGGATTATTGGTGGGGGGGGGGGGTTTATTATACAAAAATTTCTAGGGGTGGGGTTTTGTTGAAAAATGGCAAAATACCTTGCATGACAGGCAAGAAAGTTGCAGAAACTTCTACTTTTCACAGAGATTTCCTTTTGTAACAGCCTTTTGTAATGAAATTACCATTAACTCATCCATTTGGGGCCTTTGGTAGCACAATTTCACCAATGTCACTGCATTCAGCCACTGAATTCGCTGGGTATGTGTTTCAAACAGGTTTCCAATTAACCCCCATGGGGGATTATTTGTGGGGGGGGATTATTTGGAAACTGGTCGGGGGGGTGGGGGTTTATTGGTGGGGGGGGATTAATGGTGGGGGGGGGGTTTAATGGGGGTAATACGGTACTTGTTTTTATACTTTTTCGACAATATGCGGCTGACATGGGCGCTGGTGCTGGCGCTACTTACGGTCATCAAGAGTGAGTTGTACCTTTTCTTTAAAAAAAAATCGTTTGGATGATACGCTATCAGAAAACTGTGTAGTGCGTAGTTCTGTAGTTCTGGAACTCTTATATGGTGCATTTCTGCATATATGACTTTCAAAGCGACAAGACCACAGCCACAAGCAACCGACCACCCTGCAAAGTTTGGAAATTGCGAAAAGTATGTTCTGTTCAGTTCTTTTTGTTGTTTCGCTTTTTTTCAGCGGTACGTTGCAATGACCCGTGCGCCTCGGTACCGTTCACAAACCGAATAACGTACAACGGCAGCTGTTTTGCGTTCAGTTCGCCGACGGATCCATTGCTAGTAACGCAGTCGTCCGCGAAATCAAGATGCGAGTATTCAAAGGGTCGATTAGCAGTGCTGCCGGACACGGCGACATTCACGGCCGTGCATAATTTCTTGGTTTGTTCGATCGATTGTTTCCACAATCGTTTTGGATGTCCGTTTTCAGCTACATACAGTTTGGCCGAATAATCAATCCTTGTCTTTTCTATCTAGGCGATACTAGTGTCAGAGTAGAACTTGTGTTTCTCAACAATGTCGGATTTTTTCCTAATCGTATCTTTCTGGTCCACTGCAGAAGACCATAACGACCTCGGACGTGTGGGTGTCTGCAGTGCGTAATCAGTCGCGTACTTTCGGTCAGTCGAACGTGCAAGATCGCATCAACTGGGTGCACGACACGCAGCACGTCGAATGGGGACAACTGACTGAGTCGACGTTTTGGGCAGCAAACAAACCAGACAACGCGGCGCCCGAGTACTGGTGCGCCCGGATGCGTTACTTGAGCGCCACTGACGGCCACCTGCTCGACGACAAGAGCTGCTCAACCCCGTATAACTACTTGTGTGAATATCGTGAGTGCTTGGTAATTGCAGCTGTTTTTTTATCCTGACCTTCATCCTGTCCTGATTCCAATATTTGTAAGATAATAAACAAAATCCGTCCACGACAAGCAACAACAATAATTTTGAAAAGAGATACAATATACAACAACAGCATATTATCGGAAACTTTGAAACCTCGAGTAGGATATGTTGGGTCATATACGTGTGGCATTGTTATGTTTTCAGGGATTGCACAGAACACCAACTGCTACAATGGAGGAACCGGTCAGAGTAATCCGTGGCTAGATCCGGCGTGTCAGTGTCGACCGTATTTTTACGGCGATAACTGCGAGCGTAAGCAATGAAATCGCGCACACGTTTTGCAATTTTCTGCTTACGTTCTGTGCGAGCGGAAGCTAAGCTACTTTTGAAGTAAGCCTCACGCACGCACAGTCCCCATGCACGCGCTTTGCCGCTCGCTTAATCAACACGCATTATTCAATGCACCCAAGCTCCATCTCACACCCGTCACATGCATTAGTTCAAGATGCACAGCTGCACAAGTCTTGCTCTGACACCAATAGTCACTTGTACCGTAATCAAGTGAACAAAATACACTGCACCTCAATTTTAACTCTCGTCTCGGGTAAGTGGAACTTCGAACGCTGTTCGCTGCGCTGCGTTCGCTGGTTTCGCCGGTTGTTGGAAACGTGCAACGATTGTAGAAGTAATGGTTCTGCAGCTGCTGGTGGAGCCGAAGAATTCAAAAGTGATTTACGTCTAAACTGATTTGTATATTCCACAATTGTATGCAATATGTCAATCTTGTGAAGAAATTTATCATGTACAATATGAAAATCCACGTACTCTAGAGATGAAATTTTTTCAAACCCACAATGTGAAGTGCTGGTCAGGAAATAAAACTTCAGCCAAACAGTCAAAACGCTGCATCTGACTAGGGTTAGGGGAAAAAAATCCGGATTTTTTTTTTAAAATAAAAAAAATTTTTTATAAAAAAAATTTTTTTTTACAAGTTAGGTTTGTTCGAAGCGTCTCGTCGAGCTGAGTTCATCTAGACTATTTTCAGAACGATCCGAAAACTATAAGAGCGAAAATCGT
>JASANC010002560.1:0-10739 GCA_030248135.1 Theristus sp. LFF4_11 | reverse complement strand
TTTTAATATTCACCGGCCATGGGGGGGGTGCACTATTGTAGAAAATTTTCTGGGGGGGGGGGTGCACACCCCCCACCCCACCCATGAGATTTTTTGGCTTAAATTTTGAAGGAAAAACGCTAAATTTTGCTGCAAAATCTTTGAAATTACAATGAAGAATGTCAAGTTATCATATATTTAGCTTATATTATGGACTTTAAAGACAAAAAATCATGATTTTTGAGCAAAAATTCATGATTTTTGGGTGGTCCGAGAAAATTTTTGGGGGGTGTCACTGTTACTTAGGTCCATCTAGGGGGGGGGGTGGGGGGGGGGGCCGGGGGTGTCTAGCAAATTTCGAGGGGGGGTGTGGATGGTCCAGTGTCAGGTTTTGGGGGGTGGGTGTCGCGTGACCCCCCCCCCCCCCCCCCCCCCCCCGCGGAGGTCTCGGGTGCTCTGGGGGGTGTACCCCCCCCCCACCCCCCCTCGTCTTCGGTACTGACACGAAGCAGCAAGCAACCAGACAACGTAGCGCTTGCAAACGGAGCAGCGAGCACAATCGGACGCTCTGCGAAGCGAATCGTCACCTTATCTGCATCGGAAATGGTAGGCCTAGGGTTGTTAAAAAAAACAAAAATCGTCATTTTTGTTTTAAAAAAAAAAATTTTTTTTTTAAATTTCAAAAATCAAAGTTGTGCTGAATCAATCAGGGAGTCCGAAGAACCACATATGATATGCAAGCGCCTCCCGAATGACTCCCGTATGGCGGAACTTTGCAGATTTTGTTTTGGTGACCTCAATTACCCCTTTTCCAAACCGTCACCATGCCTGTTCTTGTGTTTTGACCTCCAAAACGTCACTAATTGTCCCCAGCTAAGCTGATGCTAAAGTGAAGACAAACATACCGCCTTGAAATTCGATCAATTCTTCTGATGGTGTCGCGACGACACGACACGAAGCAGCAACCAGACAACGTAGCGCTTGCAAACGGAGCAGCGAGCACAATCGGACGCTCTGCGAGGCGAATCGTCACCTTATCTGCATCGGAAATGGTAGGCTAAGCTTTGGGACGCTCAAAAACTTCATCGCAGATGTTGTCGAAGCCTAAAATCAGTCGGTAAAACGGCCCAAAATCGACTGCTAAAGGTTTTACGAGGTATAATCAAAGAAAATTTTTGTTGAACTTTCGAAAAATTGTGCCAAAATTGAGGTTTTCAGAGCATATTAGAGGAAAATTTTTCGAATTTTTAAAAAAAAAATCGGCATTTTTGTTTTTTTTAATCACTTTAAAAAAAAAATTTTCATTTTTGTTTAACAACCCTAGGTAGGCCAAGCTTTGGGACGCTCAAAAACTTCATCGCAGATGTTGTCGTAGCCTAAAATCAGTCGGTAAAACGGCCCAAAATCGACTGCTAAAGGTTTTACGAGGTATAATCAAAGAAAATTTTTGTTGAACTTTCAAAAAATTTTGCCAAAATTGAGGTTTTCAGAGCATATTAGAGGAAAATTTTTCGAATTTTTTTTTTTAAATCGGCATTTTTGTTTTTTTTAATCACATTTTTTTCAAAAAAAAAAATTTCATTTTTGTTTAACAACCCTAGGGGGAGGGTGGGTGCATAGTTGTTCCAGAGCCGAGGGGTTGGGGGGGGCGATATAGATAGCTGGAGCAAATTTTCTGGATAGATAGATAGCTGGGAAAATTTTGGGGGGGGGGCGGTCAAAATTTTGAAATTTGATAGATAGATAGCTAAAACGCTAAAAAGCTATAAAAACAGCAAAATAATGCTAAAAACACACTAAAAATCAAGTATAAACGCGTATTTTACCTAAAATTAGCGAAATTTTCAAGAATTACGAGCAAAAATGGTCAATTTTGGTTAAAAAATGACTCATTTTATGTCTTCGAAGACAAAAATTTTCAGATAGATAGCTGGCTGAGAAAATTTTTTGGATAGATAATAGCTGAGCCGAAAAAACCTGTTTGATAGAGATAGATTCGAAATGTTTGGGGGGGCGGCCCCCCCAGCCCCCCCCCCCTAGAACAACTATGCCCCCCCCCCAACCCCCCGGCTCTGGAACAACTATGCGTGCACCCCCCCCCTCACCTAGAAGGCACCTGACACCCCCCTCACCCAATGTCCCGCTTTCGCTACTGGACACCGACACTGCGGTGTCGATGTAGAGTTTGAGACCACTTGTGCGGTGGCGGTGCGGTGGCGGTGCGGTGTTTTAGACCTGCCCGAAGAATTTTCGAATTGAAAAAAGTGGCATTTTTTGGTTTTCAATCACTGAAAAAATTTGATTTTTGTTTAGCAAACCTACCTCCAACTGAAAAAATGTTAAACTCGACCATCGGAAGATCAGGGTCCAACACTGAACGATATGTTGAACAGCTCGGAATCGTTGTGGAGGTATGTAAGTTCATTCGTAGTTGTTTACTTTCAGCAAAGTTGAGCTTTTTACAATCACGCTTGACAAAACCACGGACACCACACGGAGGCTGCGCGCAGCTAAAAAACGACCCATATTTTATATGCACGCAACACGCTGCCGCTGCGCACGGTCCTACGGGTTACGGTAATTGTAGTTTGGGTCTTGACACGAAGTTGCTGAAAACTACAGTTGATGATGGGCGATTATCGTAATTAATCTAGCTGTAATTGTGTGTAATTATTCGTGATATACTATATAATGTGATCCTTTTCCTGTAATCTTGGTTGTTCTCCTGTCCAGTAAATCGCCACTCTCTCGCTACTTGAAGTGGTGAGCCCGCCGTTGAGCGTGGCACGTAGGCGGTCATCATGACCGGCCTTCTGTGGTCGTCTGCTGCTATTTATTGTCGTGTTTACCCTGTTTGGTTGGGCACGACTTGTTTTGTCGCTTTATGCCGTGGAAGGCGCGACTTGTCCCGTATCGCCTGTTATGGTTTTGTCGCTGACCCGCGAGATGGCAGCGCGTGTGGTAAGACGAGCAACCGCGGAGGAAATGGCTCGCAGCACTTGGGACGTTCGATGGACGAGAAGGAGACAACCGTTCACGCAGCGGAGTTTGGCGTATCAACAGCGCAGAGACCACCTTTCAAATATCCGGCCGAGGATGTGCCGAGAGATAAACGTCAGCCAATGGGCGATGACGCGTCGCGAAGTCTGCGACGAGGCCAAGGTGCCGATTTTACCGTGCTTCTGGCAGCCGAACGAGCGCCGAGCATTGAGTCGTGATGCGATGATAGGCCACAGTGCCGATGTGTGGAGCGTTTCCGGCCGAGCGTGTGCCGAGGATGCAGATGTGTGTGACGTCTGACGTATGACGTAGCGCCGTTTGAAGTAGTGTGAGACAGACGCCTGAATGATTTGTGATTGAAAGGGAGATTTCGTGATTTGGCTTCTCCCTCTCTTTTTCCGTTGATGGGGGAGAAGTTGATGATGGGCGATTATCGTAATTAATCTAGCTGTAATTGTGTGTAATTATTCGTGATATACTATATAATGTGATCCTTTTCCTGTAATCTTGGTTGTTCTCCAGTCCAGTAAATCGCCACTCTCTCGCTACTTGAAGTCTACTTTGTTTCTTATGAATATAGTTTTTGCTCTTTAAAATGTTTGCATACCAGTATTATCTTTTCGTGCGAAGGAGGCCGAGTAGGGTTGTTAAAAAAACAAAAATCGTCATTTTTGTTTAAAATTTTTTTTTTAATTTCAAAAATCAAAGTTGTGCTAAATCAATCAGGGAGTCCGAAGAACCACATATGATATGCAAGCGCCTCCCGAATGACTCCCGTATGGCGGAACTTTGCAGATTTTGTTTTGGTGACCTCAATTACCCCTTTTCCAAACCGTCACCATGCCTCTTCTTGTGTTTTGACCTCCAAAACGTCACTAATTGTCCCCAGCTAAACTAATGCTAAAGTGAAGACAAACATATCGCCTTGAAATTCGATCAATTCTTCTGATGGTGTCGCGACGACACGACACGAAGCAGCAAGCAACCAGACAAAGTAGCGCTTGCAAACGGAGCAGCGAGCACAATCGGACGCTCTGCGAGGCGAATCGTCACCTTATCTGCATCGGAAATGGCAGGCCAAGCTTTGGGACGCTCAAAAACTTCATCGCAGATGTTGTCGTAGCCTAAAATCAGTCGGTAAAACGGCCCAAAATCGACTGCTAAAGGTTTTACGAGGTATAATCAAAGAAAATTTTTGTTGAACTGTCGAAAAATTGTGCCAAAATTGAGGTTTTCAGAGCATATTAGAAGAAAATTTTTCGAATTTAAAAAAATCGGCGTTTTTGTTTTTTTTAATCACTTTAAAAAAATTTCATTTTTGTTTAACAACCCTAAGGCCGAGTAATGTTGAATGATGGGTGGAAAATAGGGTTGTTAAAAAAATCGTCATTTTTGTTAAAAAATTTTTTTTAATTTTTAAAAAATCAAAGTTGTGCTAAATCAATCACGGAGTTCGAAGAACCACATATGATATGCAAGCGCCTCCGGAATGACTTCCGTATGGCGGAACTTTGGAGATTTTGTTTTGGTGACCTGAATTACCCCTTTTCCAAACCGTTACCATGCCTCTTCTAGTGTTTTGACCCCCAAAACGTCACTAATTGTCTCCAGCCCAAGTGAAAATACACATACCGGCTTGAAATTCGATCAATTCTGATGATGTGTCGCGACGGCAGGACACGAAACGAGGCGAATCGTCACCTTATCTGCATCGGAAATGGTTAGCCAACCTTTGGGATGCTCAAAAACTTCATCGCAGATGTTGTTGAAGCCTGAAATCAGTCGATAAAACGGTCCATAATGGACTGCTGACGGTTTTACGAGGTAATATCAAAGAAAATTTTTGTTGAACTTTCGAAAAATTGTGCCAAAATTAAGGTTTTCAGAGCATATTAGAAAAAAAATTCGAATTTAAAAAAATCTGCATTTTTGTTTTTTTTATCATTTTTTTTTTAATTTTGATTTTTGTTTAACAACCCTAGTGGAAAAGCCGCACAGCTGAAAAAAATGTGTCGCGCTGAACGTAATTCGAATATGAAATAAAATAAATTTAGTGAAAAAAAATCCAATTGTTTTTTTTTCTCAATTTTTTGCACAAATCTGCCGTCAGAATACGTTAAGTTCAGAGGTGTGCACGCCGGATAATTCTTGCTGGTACCGGCTCGGGTGGTTGCGCGACGTCGACCCCCACCTCCACATTTTTCTCGCAAATTTAGTGTCACATTCCACACACGCAGTGCGATTTCAAATACAAATACATTTATATTTTTGAAGTTTATTTGTGTTTCGTTCGGAAAAAGTGGCTTTGACTCTCAATTTCAATAAAAAACATAGGAAAATTGTAACGTCTTCGCATAGCGAAGAAAATTTTTCAAAAAATAGGCCCTGAGAACGCATTTTACCTTGCGATTTTTGGATGTCATCCAAAGTAGCTTGCTGTCCATGACAGCTTATTCACGTGTTAAAAAACGCAGATGTTTAGAGAAACATGCGAACAAAAAACTTACTTAGGAGCTAGATGGACCAAGTGATCGTTGATACGGTCAAAACAACAAAAATATTCTTAGATTGAATCGAACCGTTATCAGCAAAACACTGAACAATCTAAAAAAACCAACGATGAATTCGTGATCGCCATTGTCAAGCAAATGATAAAGTGTCCACGTCCTGCGCCGAAGGCGCAGAAAAATTTTGAATCTGGCTGCAAAATTTCATAATAAAACAATCTCTTGAAATCTTCGAAAATTGAAAGAATCGAAAAAGCTGACCGAAACGACCAATTTCTTTGCGTCATACCAAATTATTTTGCGTCATTGACGCACGATTTCGCGTAAAAAACCTGGATGTGTGTGTGCAACTCACATTTGCGGAATAAAATGTGCTTACCATACATGCGCAGCTTGACTTCAAATACATTGCCACCTACTAAAGTACCACAACTGTCAGTCAATTGAAATCTTCGAATTTAATTTTGAAGCAATTTTTATTTCATTTGTGAAAATTTTGTCTCTTCCACCTGAGGCGCTGTGCGACATCTGTGAATTAAAATGATTGCTCACAGCGATTTCAACAGCTCACGACAAAAGCACAATGAGGAACCGTATTTTTGACTGATAGATGCGCGACATGGGCAATCGATATCGAAGTAATTTTTCGAATTCATGTGTAAAACTTTTGTCTTTTTCAACTCCGACCGAGGCGCTGCGCGACGTAGCCCCCAGGCCCTGCGCGACGCGCGACGTTTGCCGGTACCGGTACCCCCTAAGTACCCCCCGTGCACATCTCTGGTTAAGTTTTGCTGATTTCAAATTGCCGCGCAGCCATGAAACATTTTCGCTATCTGTGCGTGCAAATGCATATTGGGTCACGTTTAATAAGAAAGATAATATATGCAGTAGTCCAAGTCGCGCTGTTACCCTGAGTGTAGTGGCGCACAAGCCAACTTTGTAGCCACCGTTTGCTGAGCGTCGCTGAGTGACAGTCGAGTGTTTTCGGAGTTTCGTGAACGCTTCGACAGGAAGATGTGTTGATCGAGTGCAATGAAAATATGTGCAACGGTTAAGCGAGTGGTGTTGCCATAGTTGTTCCAGAGCCGGGGTTGGGGGGGGGGGCGATATAGATAGCTGGAGCAAATTTTCCAGATAGATAGATAGCTAGAAAATTTGGGGGGGGGGTCAAAATTTTGAAATTAGATAGATAGATAGCTAAAACGCTAAAAAGCTATAAAAACAGCTAAATAATGCTTAAAACATGCTAAAACTTAAGTATAAACGCGTATTTTAACTAACATTGGCGAAATGTTCAAGAATTTCGAGCAAAAATAGATTCGAAAAATTTTTGGGGGGGGTAGGGTTAGGGGAAAAAATCCGGATTTTTTTTAAATTAAATTTTTTTTTACAAGTTAGGTTTGTTCGAAGCGTCTCGTCGAGCTGAGTTCAGCTAGACTATTTTCAGAACCATCCGGAAAACTATAAGAGCGAAAATCGTGTTTTATTGAAATTATGTCTATTTCATAGAGGGAAAGTTGCATTTTCAACAGTAAAACAGGGCAATTTTTCACGTGTACTTGAATATTGAACCGTTCTTAGTTGTTCCTCTTTAGAAAATTACCAAAATTTGACTGTGTTCAAAAATTCCTGTTTGCTGTAGCTAAGTCGGCAACCCCTGTCGACCCGGTCGCCCCCCCCCCCCCATAAGACACTTACTTACTACACTCAGGTTCAACCAGCTATGCTATCTGCCACATGGCGAGAGCCCACTCTTCAAATCATCGTATCGAAAACACGTACCATAATTTTGCGGTCACGTTGCGGGCAACTGACAGACGCAAGTTTAACACGTTAGTTTAGCTCAAGCACGCAAGTTTTAACATGTGGCCATGTTATCGGGTATCTGAAAAACGGTCGTGTGATGTGGTATTAACCAACACCTCCGCTCCAATTGTTTAACAATATATCGCACAACTCCATTGTAGACCTATAACATACGCCAATCAACAAGATATCATGTTCATCTCATGGCCTACCGACTGAAAAACATGTTCTAAGTTGCAAGAAAACGATTTCTGAAACGATATTTCAATTCAGTTAAGTCATTTCAACGCTAAAAATTGACTCTAGAAGTCATCCAAATCGAAAAACATGGAGTACGTCGGTCAAAATGACCAAATAATGACATTTACCTAAGCACACAAAGAAGTTGGGAAGAAAATTTGGTTTGCCATAAATCGAATTTTCAGAGCAAAGTAGAAGAAATTTTTTTTAAATTTTAGTTTGAAAAAAAATCCAAATTTAAAAAAACGAAAAAAATTTTTTTCAACGCCCCTAACCCTAGGCCGGCCCCCAGCCCCCCTAGAACAACTATGGGTGTCGCGAGAGAGAATGGTGACGGCAGTTGTTGCTAGTGTGTAGCGTTGTCAAGGTTGACATGACCACATGCAGTTTTTTGCGCTTGTGAATTATTGTGCATTTTTTGCACTTTTTGACAATGCTCCGGTAACTGCCGACATTGCAGCACTCAAGTCAATCGAGAGTTTTCTAAAAATTACAAAAAATAGTCAAGAAACTAAACAAAAGAGACTTTCACAAATTTGCATCGAAATGGAACGAAATGTCAATCAAGGTACATTGTAGGTGTGTGCAGCTATTGCAGACTTACCGTACTCCTTAAAATCCAATTTTTGATATTTTGTGATAATGCAGCATGTTTCTAAAAGACTTCAACTGTTATTCACAAGAAACAAAGTAATTTTCAACAACTTCGTGTCAAGACCGAAACTACAGCTACCGTAACCCGTGGTCCCTAACTTCAAACATATGACTGTTTCTTGCAATCATGTGAACGGTGTTCATCATTTTAGTATTTTCCTGGCAATAAAAGGCAGTTTAAAAAAAATCGCGTCGAGACCCACACAGCAGAGTTACCGTATTCCTTGAACTCAAGTTTTGACATTCTGTGAAAACGCTGCAGCATGTTTCTAATTGGTTTCCACTGTTTTCAGCAACTTCGTGTCAAGATCCAAAACTACCGCTACCATAACCCCCGGGGTCCCCGAACTTCAAATACAAGACTGTTTGTTGCAATCATATGAACGGTGTCCACCAATAGAGTCGCTTTATCTGGCATTCAGGGACGTTTTAAAAAAAATCATGTCGAGACGCATTGGAGAGCTACCGTAATCCTTGAACTCTAGTTTTGACATTTAGCTTTGCTTTGCTTTATTGCGCCTTTATTTATTTATTTATTTATTTATTTAAAAAAAAACAATTTTTTTGGAGGGGGACGGATTTGTCCTGTCCCCAAATTTCCCCAAATTACGTTTTCCGCGTGCCTGCGTGTTGCGTTGTTTTGTTAAAAGCCGCGCAGCGTGTTGTGTGCATATAAAATATGGGTCACTTTAGCTGCCTCCGTGTAGTGTCCGTGGTTTTGTCAAGCGTGTAGTGTCCGTGTTCCGTGTTGCCTCCGTGGTTTTGTTAAAGGCCTTATACAATTGCAAGTGAAAAATGTTTTTTTTTAAATTTTGTTTTAATGAGTTTAGATATGAAGAGAAAGGGAATGAGTCGTGGTGACTCCTGAAACTAAAATTTAATTTTTGGTTTGGTTATCCGTATCGATTCAGTATGGACATACATATCTTTGTTTTATGGATATATCTATGGATATATATGTTTATATCTTTGTCATAACTCCTAACCTTTGTTTGTGCCTTGGTTTTTTACTTTTTTGCTCAAAAATTGTCAAAAAAACAGATGCTGCGGTCAGTTTTTTCGTTGTCTGTGTGCTTTTTTAGTTAGCTCATACTTAGCTCAAAAAAGTTTTGGCAAAAAATAATGTCGGTTAATCAAATGTAGTTACCCCTTAAACTTTTGAGTTTTGCTTCAGTATTTTCAAAGTAAAACCAGCAACCTAATCTTTTAAGAAGCTGGCTTTTTTTAGGTTTACGCACAATCGGGTTATGTTGTGTCAGAGGAGCAAGCCGGTATCAACAAAGATGACAAATCTCAGTGGTACCCATTCAGTTTGTTTTTCACGAAGTATGGCGGTATTGAATTGGACAAAATGCAGGAGATTTGGGACCAAGCGGACGAGCACAGTGAGGTTGGTTGTGTCTACTGTATGGCACGTCTAAAATCATGACGTGTTGGGTGAAAAAGCCTACTTTAACTTTTAAGATGCTGTCCGCGACTCAGACAGCCCAAGTCCGGCCAGCCAATTTTTCGACTTTCAGTTTTCGACATTCTAATAGGGGGAATAGTTGGATATACGCAAGAAACTCTCCCAAAAAAATTTTCAGCCCCTAAGACCCACTGTGGCGAGCTGTGAGGCCTTGAAACCGAAGCCAGGTCAAGCAAAACACGATTTTTGCTGTTTTTGCACAAAAATGGCCGTAACTCTGCACTCCTTTGGCCTTATATCTTCATCCGGGTATCAAACGAAAGCGCAGAATTTGCGCTAACAGCTCAAAACCCAGAAAAAAAAATTTGGTTACAAATTACCCTTTTTAGGGGCAAAAAGTGCAAAATTTGGGTACTCCAAAAACGGTCAAAAATGCAGTTTTTTGCCAAAAAATGACCATAAATTTCAAAATGCAGGTGTGTGAACTACAGGTCGTTATAGTCCCCGTCCATGCGCATTTCACCCATGCATTCGATTTTTTCAAACCACGGGCGCTCATTCATTTTGACGGGTCCAAAGTTTGGTACTTAAAATACTCGATTTTTATGAAATTGCTCTTTTTCATCTGAAAGTTTGTACTTAGGGGAAATTTGGGGACAGGATCCGTCCCCCTCCAAAAAAAATTGTTTTTTTTTAAATAAATAAATAAATAAATAAATAAAGGCGCAATAAAGCAAGCAAAGCTAAATGTCAAAATTTTTTTAAAACGTCCCTGAATGCCAGATAAAGCAGCTCTATTGGTGGACACCGTTCATATGATTGCAACAAACAGTCTTGTATTTGAAAGTTCACGCTTCGAGTTTGAGGGTTATGGTAGCGGTAGTTTTGGATCTTGACACGAAGTTGCTGTAGAAAACGAGAGTGGAAACCAATTAGAAACATGCTGCAGCGTTTTTTCGCAGAATATCCAAAACGGAGTTCAAGGAATACGGTAACTCTGCTGTGGGTCGCGATTTTTTTTGCCTTTATTGCCAGGAAAATACTAAAATGATGAACACCGTTCACATGATTGCAAGAAACAGTCATATGTTTGAAGTTAGGGACCACGGGTTACGGTAGCTGTAGTTTCGGTCTTGACACGAAGT